>JAFVLL020019736.1:0-18596 GCA_021397915.2 Tor tambroides
AAAAGTAACGGTCAAAAACACAAATTATGATGCTACAATCAAAATCACTATGATAACAAGGAATGAGAAAACTAACCATTTTAACAATTAAATATCTTTCTTAATTATACGTTAGAACTACTTACTCTTCCTTCAGTCTACGCTGCTGACGGTAAAACTCCTCCTTGGATAGAAAAGGTGCTGCTGGCATTGTAGAGATGGGGTTGGCTATAGGTGGCTGTGCACCAGGAGGCACCCATGGAGCAGTCACATTTGGTGGGACAGGTGGAAATACAGGTGGTGGAATGTTGAAGGGAGGGGGAGGCTGTTGTCCTGGAGGATACTGTATGGGATACTGCTGTGGAACACCACCAGGTGGCTGAGGCATAGGATGTGGTGGAGGAGGAAAAAGAGCAGGAGGCACATACACTGGAGGGACTACAGGAGGAAGGTTTTGTACTGGGGGAGGCTGTGTTCTTGGTGGTCGCTCACTAGGAGCTCTCCCTCTACTTGAGGACCTGATAGGATAAATAAACAGGAGTGAAGAATCTGTCTCCTTTGAATGAAGCTGCAATCTTTTAAGAATACACATCAGGATACTTACGGATCCCATGCAGGACGGCTTCCAGACGGCCTTGGTCCACTAGCCCTTGGCTGCCCTAAAAAAACAAAACAAAACCTTAAATATTATTAAGAATAGCCAAGTCTACAGAAAAAACACCTTAAATTGTGCTGATATTATCTTACCTGATCTATGCATGTGGTGCTGAGGCATATTCGGCTTCCCAATTACTGGGACATGGTATCCCTAGGCAACAAACAGAAGGGAGGAGGAAAGAAAAAAAAAATAGTAAAAAATAAAATAAAATCACTAAATTATACTCATGGAAGTATCCATACTTAATCTTAACTACTCTTGCCCGTATGATATTGCTTTATTAGTCTATGTAATTCTCTTAAATTAATAAATATAAAGAATACAATAAAAAGAGTAATACCTTTGGAATGGAAGTTGTTGGGGCAGCAGTGTCTGATGAAGGCACAACAGTAGATAATGGGACCTCTGGTTCCCTGGGTGGGAACAATGATTCCATTAGACAAATCTGAATCCAGTACCTCATGTTTTACACAACCAGTGGATCCTCTTCAGTTCTAGAAATGCTGAAAAATTACTTACTTAGATGAAGGAGGGTCATCCTGCTTAGTAGAGTGCTGAGGAGAGTTCACCACAGGGCTATAGTTTGACGCTGCAGGTGCACTGCTGCTGTTTACAGTGGAGCTGCTAGAAGAAGGTGGGGTGCTGGAGGGCTGATGAGTGCTAACAGGAGATAAAGGGGCAGCAGGTGTGCTTTGGGGAGGGGTGCTATCAGCTGCTGAGCTTGGAACATTGGCCATCAGAGGGTCCTGCTGGCGTGAGGTTGCCAGTCTCATAGGTGGCCGCTGGGCAGGAGCCTGTGTTTGGGCTCCCTGTGCAGTAGCTTGATGAGCAGCTGCAGCTTTTCGAATCCTCTTGGTATATCCAGTTTCATTCCTAAAATTATTCACTGCCTGGGGTTGGAAAGAATAAGTTGTCAATGTTCTACTATTAACTTAAGAGGTGGAGACACTGCAGTTTAACAACAAGAGATTTCTTACTTGGCGCAAGAATTTGTTCGCGATCAATGCATCAGGAGATACATCAGATTGTTTGCAGGTTGGGCAAACATGTTCATCAGACTCCAGCAAACACGTTCGAATACCTGCAGCCAAAAGTCTGTAAGCTATAAAAGGTCAAAAACACATAACTTTGTGTATTTGTTTGTACAGACACTTACACTCATCACAGTAGCTATTTCCACAGCAGGGAATAACCACAGCATCTGTCATAAGATCCTTGCAGATCAAACAGAGCAGCTCATCAGGTACTGGATCTTCTTCCTCTGAGGATGAAGATTGATTTTGGGGCAAGAATGGTGGCTTCTCTTTCTTCCCAATGGCATAGGCCTCACTAAACACAGAAAGCATATTATCATCAGCAGAATTGACATGTTGAGGCCACTGTGGTTCCACACCTGGAACACAGTCACTTACAGCAAGGCCAAGTATACTCACGCATCAATAGTAGGAATGGCATATATTCCACTGTTGGTCAGCATGACTCCCTTTCTGTTTGGATCATCAACCTCAACCATGAAACTCCGAGGAATTCCTGTGCTTTTCTTTATCCGTTGGGGAGCTTCAAAACTTCGATCCTGCTAACGCACGGTTGATATTCAAGGTTAAATTTCTTCTCTGACTAAATGAACTTACAAATGGTAAAAACATTTATACAAGCAAACAGTTGTAGCAAGCATCACCAAGTTCAAAATAATTGTCACGTAAAAGCAGCTGTGGTAATGAAAACCCAATTACCCCGTTTGTTGGGCAGTTTCGGATATAGTGTCCAGTTTTTCCACAACGAAAGCATGTGTAGTTTGGGGGAGGTGGACCAACAAGCTTCTTTGCATAACTAATGAATAGAGATTTGTATTAGAATTGATGGCAAGAGTAATTTAAACAACAGTCAATGTCTTGAATTGCATACTTACTGGATTGGGTCATAGTCATGGTTGGACTGAGACATCATTGCTTTTATTTTGTCTTCCTCTGATGCATTTGTTTCAGCAAGATTGGCTGTCTGTTTAACAGGCAATAATGTTTTCACAAATAAAATCAATGTTGGAATGTTCAATTGAGCCCCAAAATTTTACTGAAACCTTGTCCTGTAAGAAGCAGCTTCTTGCCTCCATCAGTGTGAGGTCTTTAAAAATACTACAACATTAACAGTACCACCTCAGGCCTTAAAGAAACAAAGGGATAAACTTTTTATATTAACCTCAACAAGAGAGCAGAAATATAAAATTTATAATCGAAAGAAAAACTGACTCACATGCATGGCTTAATTCCAATTATACACATGCATTGCCCATGGTCTAAAAGATTTTTTGCCATTTGATAAATTTTATTGCAACGTGTCTTTTTTTGGGCATGTCAGATATATACAGATTTCATACTAACAAATGCAATGCATTCATGGCATAAGACATGTACACAGAACCTAAATGTAATAGTCTCCTGCATTCAGGGTATGAACCTGAAAATTAAATTTGCAACTGTACCAAAATTACACTATTGTGAATAATTTTTGACATCACATGAAGAATAAATAAGACAACTATTAGCAATATAAAGTATAATCATACCAAAGTATGATACATAATGCTGCTGGTGTATTTAAAGTCCAGTAAGAAGAAAAATATAAAATAAAAAAAAATCCACTCCCCCAAAAAAAGGAATTAAGGAAGGAATTAAAAACAACTGTGGAAAAACTTCAGCGTGATCCGCAGGCTTTGATCTTCAGCGTGAGAAAAAATATGCACAAAAGATTACAACAGGATTCCTTGTGCTTCATTTAAAAAAAAAAAAAAAAAAAAAAAAAACACTTGCAATTAGCATCATGTGGACAAGAGGTTTAAATGGTACTCCACTCCACACTGATAAAAGGCAGTGAGCTCACTCTTTACAGGACGAGGCTTTCACACAAGTATCAACAATTATACAATTAACAAATGTATGAGCACATATCAGCAACAATTCTAAATATAAATCTTACATTTCAAATTAAAAACCAATTCTAATTGATATGCAGCATATAAAAAAAGCTAAATTATCAATATTACTATTGATAAAGATGCAAAACAAAAAATTTCACATTACAATGACTATTGCATACATATACAAGCTGGATGTGACAAACCACAAGATTTTTGACAATATTGCTCACTTGTGGCTATTTTATGGCTTGCCAAATCCAAAACACTGAATTTAGAAACAGTAGAGTGGAGTGTATCAAGTAGTTGCAGAGTTTAAAATACCTTTGAAAGCAGGGCCAGTGAAATGGATGAAGAATCATCAATCTGTCATTGGAAAAAAAAACATTAAAACAAAGAGGGGTTTCACCACTATGACAAGGCACAACTCCATCATGCCCAACAGAGAGAAATTGGACAAATAAAAATCTTCAAAATGAACAAAGACAAATCAATTAGTATATTTACAACTAGGCTAATTCCTATTGAACAAGTACGGAATTAAGTGTTTAAAAATGTAAACACCAGGCTGTAAATTAGACAATTACATATTTTATCTTAAGGTCAACACCAATTATTGATTATTTCTAAGCCTTAACTGTTATAAACTGTGGGTTAAAAATATAGCATCATAGCTATGTTCCACAGGTTGAGCCAATTACTTGTATTCTAAGAAAGATGTCCAAAAACAAACAAACAACAAAAAAACCTATGAAGAGTGAACACACAGGGCCTTAAGAAAGATGTGAGCGAATTAAATACTGATGTTTTATTGTAAAACCTTGCAGTAAATCATATAAAAATAATGCAATTTATTCATGTATAAAATATAACTATAAATACAACAGGCCATATAGGATATGAAATACGCATTTGAAACTGTTCACTGGAATTTTGTAAAACTGTCCTACAAAATGTGCCTCATAGTGGGTCACTGCTTTTATAGGTAGTTTGGGTCTCAACATCACACAAGTACATGGGAGACAAGCAAACTACAAGTGCCATCACAAAAATGAATAAATATATAAATAAAGCATTATAGCATAGTATATGATCCCAGTAGCTGTTTTGCAAACATTTGAAATAAGACATCAAATATAGAAAACAAGTACAAAAAAGTCACATGATTAAAATATGAAAAGGCAGACTGCTGTGGGGCATTAAAGTACAATGTTCAAAAAAAAAAAGTGTTGGAAAAATAGTTTAGTTTTGTTAGAACAAAAGACAACTGAACACTTTGTGTAATACACCATATCAGAATGACAAATATTAGCTGAAACTACAACCTCTCATTACAAACGTGCCAAAGAATCACTGAGATAGACTTTTTACCAATTATCATTAAAATACAAAATCTCACTATAGACCAAAAGAAAAATGTATTGTATACAACTACACAATAGTGTTGACAGTTGGTTAGGAATTTCACCCAAAGCTGTCCATGCTCTTTCATTTGCCTACGGCTTTTGTAAAGTAACAATAAGCTACAACAAGCAATGTAAGAGAACAACTCTCAAGTAGAACTATAATAAATGTTCAAATAGTAAAATTACTTAAAATTCAGAATTATTCTCATCAAATATTATAATTAGGAAACTCTATATTTGGAATCAACACCTACATGGGTCAAGACACAATTGTGACCCTGGACCACAAAACCAGTCTTAAGTCGCTGGGGTATATTTGTAGCAATAGCCAAAAATACATTGTATGGGTCAAAATTATCAAAAAAAAATTTTATGCCAAAAATCATTAGGATATTAAGTAAAGATCATGTTCCATGAATATATTTTGTAAATTTCTTACCATAAATGTATCAAAACTTCATTTTTGATTAGTAATATGCATTGCTAAGAACTTCATTTGGACAACTTTAAAGGCAATTTTCTCAATATTTTGAATTTTTTGCACCCTCAGATTCCAGATTTTCAAATAGTTGTATCTCAGCCAAATATTGTCCAATCCTAACAAACCATACATCAATGGAAAGCTTATTTATTCAGCTTTCAGATGATGTATAAATCTCAATTTTGAAAAATTGACACTTAAGACTGGTTTTGTGGTCCAGGGTCACAATTTACACAACAATTAGCACTTTTAAAGGACTATATATATATATATATATATATATATATATATATATATATATTAAATCAAGATACTTAAATTGGAATGAGAATTAACAGAGAACTAAATTTTAAGTACTGTTTTAACTAGAGCAGGGAATTGAAATTAAGTCATATTACTAAATGTAATTTGTTTTCCTTTAATGAAAATTAAATCACTAAAACTGCATGAGAGCCAAGTTTCATTTGATTATCTTTTAAATGCCAATAGCCAGTTACCTAAACACACAGTGAGCCAAGTTAAGAACAAATGGCCAAGATATTTAAAAAAAAAAAAAAAAAAGCACGAATCATGTGTTCAATTAGTTCAAGGCAAGGCTCATTATGTTTTTTATATATATATATATATGTAAAAAAAAAAATCAATCTCTCCCTCACACACACTCACATCCACACAGCTAAATTAAACTTGTTTCTTATAATAGCAATTGAGTAAACATGAGTAGTCAGACACTGAAGCTGTATGATACAAGGTGAAATTAATAAATAACACAATGTATTTTTTATTTAAAAACAAAAAACAGACAGCTTTTTACAGATGTGTCACTTTAAGGACAAACAAACTGAACATTGGCCATGTCCAAAAATTATATAGATCAATATGATCTTACACTACACTGTACAACAGAATTCATATTTGTAGAGAACTTATTCAATGTTAAACACAGTGTATTAGCATGCGCACAGACTTCTGTACACACTGGAAATTGTATAAAAACATGAAAATCAATGCAACAGCTTTAGCGAATCACACAATATAAACATTCAGCTCGACAAACTTTGTTATCTTCAAACAGGTTTCAAAGACAACATTGAGGAGCATGAGGAAAGTTCCCTAAATGATTTCAAGACAAAGCAACTGCTGAGGAGTTTGAAAATGTGTGTAATGAGACAAGGAAATGAGGTGTTTTTACATACTGCTTTTGAAGATCCACTTGGTTCAGATCGATCGCTGCAAAACAAAAACAAAACAAAAAAAAGAGGTTAACTTCCAATTAAAATTATATCTCCCCCAATCACAGACTGATAACTTAAATTCACGGCAATTTAACATTCAAACTGAGGTGCATTACAGTCTTAAGTTGGCAAATACTCATGTACAAATACCGTTAACCCTTTTATATCAAGACATTTAACAAACAGTTCAAATAAATCTTCATTTGTCAGTTGAAAAATCTCCATTTAAACTTCTAGTAAACTCATAATTCATAGGGTAAAATTAGTAATATTAAAAATGACTTTTCTATACAATGAATATAAACAGGTTGTGACAGGTTTGACAACTCAAAATGTCACTGTTTCTCACACCTTGTGCCCAATCACAGCACATTAAGCTCAAACAAAGCAGCACAAATAAGATGTGACGGCTTCAGTTGAAGGGAACCTTCTTTGCGAAAAACGCAACGTAAAAACGTCTTACAATTTTGAATTAACATCAAAGGACCAATTTTAGTTGCAGGGTTGTTTTATCAGACCTAGAGGCTCAGCTTTGACAACACACTCCAGACTGAACTAAATATATACACAGGGCAGATGTTAAAAGTGAGTTGAAGTATTAATGTACTTACATGACAAATGTTTTGCTTGTCGACTTCAGCCCTCCAATAGGGATTCGTCTGATGATGACAGACGAGTTTTTAGGGATGAGGGCTCCATCATCAGTGTATTCTGCAAACAAGGGCAAGAATGACAAGAACATTAATCAACGTGGCACATTTTCCATTCATTTGTCTATATACAAGGGTAGGAAGCGCAAGCACACGTCCTAAACACATATGCAAATGGAGCCTTCACTACACAAGTGAAGTTTAGTCAACGTTTACATTGAATTAATATTCACAAATTTACTAGCAACAGACATAATTTACTTGGCAAACAAAACTCAACGTTTGAATTCAATGACAATGCGGGATTTGGCCTAGTTACACTAAGTACGTTAGCAAACATTAGCTTCGAGCTAGCACTGATAAAAACCTTTCCCCAAACAAATAGACGTACTCTTTCAAGCCTCGCAATCATTTTAGTTTCAATTAACTCTTAAAACGGTGCATAAACAAGGCATTCGTCCAGCTTACCTTCTTTAGTCTGAGCGTTGGTGATTTGCAGGTCGCAATCCGCGGCCTTCAGCTTTTCTCGCCCCATGATCTGGCGTTTCAAATCACTGAGCGTGATATGAAGGCCATCAAAGGTGACCGTGTCGTAGTTAAGTTTAGAAGAAAACTTGTAATGGACACAAGACATGTTTAAACAATCCTCGTGGTCAGACACCACCACACACAACCAAACTCAACTACAATTCGCACGACCGCCTGGGCTCTCCCAGCGATCACCCTTTACTCAGTGTCAGTGTATCAGCTTAACAGTTTAAGAATAATAGCCATGTTTGCTCATCATCTCAACACTCTTTAAAATTAAGAGTCACCACTAAGGAGGGTCGTGTGGATTCTGCCTCACGTGAATAAATGCGAATTGAAAATATCAAGTGTGCAAAGAGACCGTGATCAAAGTGTAACACGCAATCTTAAAGACGGAAGTGACTTTCAGTCCACGGAATTTCCCGGCAGAAGCCAGAAATACTCCTGCTGTTTCTCAATGTCCCAGGACCATATGGCGGTTAGCCGCGAGCTGTCCAACTCTCTGATAAGGAAATACACAGTTCAAGCAGTGTCCGTATGGGTGAACGTGTAGAGTCCGGTCAAATATGTCTCCCCAATGTCCGCATCAAAGTCCCTCCGAAATGTTTGTTCGGTGTAGTCCAAATCTCAACAAAACACAAACCGACGGAGTTTGAAGCAAGGCCTGAAACAGTGTGGGCTAGCAGCTAGTAAGTGTGATCAACCTAAAATGGCGTCCATCTCACACAGCTACAAAAACAAAAGACTACAGCAAAACCATTAGAAAACGCTAAAACAAAATGAGCAAACAAAACGGGTCTCCTTTTATCAAAATACTGCCGCGGTAATCCAGTCGCCCCGTCCTCAACTCTGATGGCAACATAGATGTTTAAAGCACACTTTGATCGTACTGACTACGTTGGGTTGCGAAAACAACCTAACGACACTGCACGCGCACTCAAGGGGTTTCCGCAGAAAGCGCAGGGGCAAAGAATAAAGACGTTACTAGGAGGGGCCACGAGTGCGCATGCGCACATGCTACCAATTGCGGGAGGTCAACATGGAGGCTAATAAAACAATATATTAATACAAAACAACAAATATAAACTTCACACATAGATTGTATGTTTTTAAATGCACTGGTCGTTTTCAGGTTGCTTGGTTTCATTAAAAAAGCCAGATTTTTTTTTGTGAATTTACATTATATGGAATTTTGATAAACGTATTAAAAGATAAATAGGCCTAACATTAAAAATAAATATGTATATAAATATGATAACATTTACGCATCTGTACTTCAGTCATAAAAAAAATAAAACAGGCAAAAATGTGCATGGATCAAAAAAGATCAGCCCACACTTTTTGATTAAATAACAATTTCAAACTAAATGTACAGCCGTCTTACAAAATCTTACAAAAGTCACACTCTGTATAAATCTTTGGGTGAATCTTTGCTTGAAATTTAACAACAGGCTAGTTATTACATTTAATCTGTAATTTTTAAAAAAAAACTCTTGTTCTCTTAAAAAAAAATACCTAACACTTGCTTTTCTAATTTTTTTTTTTGTATTCTATCTGTTTCTTTTATTTATTATACAATTAACAAAAACAAAAAAGGCCTCTAACACTAGCTTGCTCTATTCTTTTTCTATTCTGTCTGTTTTCTTTTTATTTATTATATAATTAAAAAAACTCCGTTAAGCTGAGACTTGTTATAGCACTTGCATATCATTGCTCTTTTGTGATTTTGATTGCTTCCATTGTCCTTTGTCAAGTCACTTTGGATAAAAGCGTCTGCTAAATAACTAAATGTAAATGTAAATGTAATTATTTCATGAATTAATTTGAAATAAATTCCTTTAATTATATTATTATTAGTGCTGTCAAATGATTAATCGTGATTAATCGCATCCAAAATAAAAGTTTTTACATAATATATGTGTGTGTACTGTGTATATTTATTATGTATATATAAATACACACGCATACAGTATATATTTAGAAAATATTTACATGTATATATTTATATTACAGATACATATATTTAATATATAAACATAACATATTTTTCTTAAATATTAACTTGTATGTGTGTGTATTTATATATACATAATAAATATATACAGTACACACACATATATTATGTGAACAAAATCTTTTATTTGGATGCGATTAATCGCGATTAATCATTTGACAGCACTAATTATTATTTTGATCCTTTAATTATATATTCTATTTCTACAAAAATAACCACACCTTCTCCAGTTTACATTACTTCTATAGGCCTTCACTTCACTGTTTTAAGGACTTATGATTTATGACCACCAGATGGCGGTCTATATTTACAAATTCTCCTTTTACTTGTACTAGAGACGGTTTTGTTTTTTGTTTTCTGCTTGTAGCATTATACTAGCAGATGAAGATAGACTGCTGACGTGTCTGTCATCTTAATATATTCAATCTGAAACCAACAAATGAAAACTGTTTCTATTATAACGCTTATGGTTTTATTATAGTTCTTTGTCAATCATAGGCTACACTGTTAGCAAAATACATAGGAATAGGCTTCATTTTTTTAGGCCATTTACGGACGAAGAGAATTCATCTTCATTTTTTACTTTATCAAAATGCAAAACTGTTGCACTTAGAGAAACAATGAGTCCCTAACTCTAATATTGTTTTGAGAACATTACAGTAATTTTAGTTCAACAATCTCTGTTCATATGTGGGACTGAATCACTGTCGTGATAAGAAAGCTAAGTCGACCAATGCAAGCAAATGTTTATTTTCAGAGAGCATCTGTGCACTATTTATTCTTCTGCATGGCTCTGCAGTATGGAGATTTACTCAGGCTTAGGCTTATTGTGTTCTTGAGGCATAAGTAAAATATATAACATAAGTGAGAATAGTTTTATTCCCTCTTGTGTGCTGTGATCTGATAAATTACAAATGTGTTTGACTGATACACTAAAGAACCCTTGGGTAAATCAGTCCGAATTAGAGCTTATGCAACTAGTGTTTATATGTGTGTAAATCCATTTATGCATTTGGAGAACACATTTAAAGGTGTAGTACCGTTATTGGCGAGTTTCTGTTGGATGCTCCCAAACAGCCAAACAGCTCTGGCCACATTTGAATGTCTTCAGCATTTACCCCAATACTTTCATTAGCACTTCAACTTGGTGTCATTCATTTCTTTTGGTAAAGGCTGAATAAAACCAGTCATATTTTCTCTCTACCTCCCTCTTTCTCCACAGGTCGATATTATCTGCTTGGGGCAGTCTTGACCTATGGTATAACTCATGAATATATGATCTACCTGAACCAAAAAATAAATAAAAAATACTCCACCCACTCTCTGGGTTCAGTCAGGCTGCTCACTCATACTTACCCAGATAAACTCGTGAGATGTCTGCAGTGATGCGCTCTCTTCTGTTACCCCTGAGCATAGGAACATTTAGCTCTCTGCTATCACATCAAACTCTAATTTTCTCAGAAGGAAGGAGTGACTGATGGTCACCTACTTGTCTGCCATTTATTATCTGCTCCCCAGCAGCCCCGAGCAGTCTTTCAATCCTCCGGTTTCACCTCAGACTGCTTTGCCCAGCCAATCACTGTAAATCCAGTTCATTTCTCTCAAACACTGGCCTTCAGGGGATACAGTGCATGGATGTGCTGTGAGCTTTAACACATACATGAATTTGATTGTTAGGTTTTTGACTTAGGAAGCCCTGGGAGGGGAAATTTAAATAATTCCACTTCAAAGAATGACATGAATTTTTTCTTTTCTTTTTCATTTTTTTTTTTTTGACATTTCATTTACTTTCACCCACATATCTTTTAATGGGGTGAGTGGAGTTCCGTGTAGAAAAGAAAGTTTTACTGTAATATATCAGTTGTTTCTGTGTATAGGCAGCAATGAGATTAAATGGAAAGCCGTTTTTCACTTCTCCTGAGAAAAAGACCTCAATAAAACTAAAGTTAGAAATCAAAAGTAACATTTCTCATCAGATTTTTCCAAAATCAAATTATCTGTGCTGTTATCCACAATAATTTCATGGTTCTTTACTCTTACTTTATTCCACTAATTGGTATTTGTTTTTAGCTTTATTTACAGAATTTTAGGATAAATGTTGAGACAAAATAAATGAGATGTTGATACGCTACACTTCAAAAGTTTGGGGTCAGTAAGATTTTTTTTTTCAAAAGAAATTAATATTTTTATTCAGCAAGGATGCATTAAAGTGATCAAAATTGTACATTGATAATATGTAAATATATTTCAAAATATTTATTTCAAAGAAATGCTGTTCTGTTTAACTTTCTGTTCATCAAAGAATATTGAAAAAAATTCAAGGTTTCCAAAAAAAAAAAAAAAAAAAAATCCAGCACTGATAATAATGATGAATGTTTCTTGAGCAGCAAATCAGCATATCAGAGTGATTTCTGAAGGATCATGTGACACTGAAGACTGTAGTAATGATGCTGAAAAAAATTCTAATTTTTAGAATGTAGTAAAATAGAAACGGATATTTTAAATAGTATTAATATCTGACAGTATTACTGTTTTCACTGTATTTTTGTTCAAATACAACCTTGATGAGACATTTCAAAAACATCAAAAATTCCTACACCATGATAATTTAATAAAATGAAATATAAAATTTGCCATTGTGTCAACTTATGTTGGTTTACTGCTTGTTATGTAACACTTCAGCTAATCCACGTCATCACGCATTTGCAAGATTTCCTTAAAGCTGAGTGTTTTCATTTGTGCGTCTCTTGCTTTGAAGACAGCAGCAGGGTTTGATGAGGTGAAGGGTCCTGAATGCATCCCCCAGAGGCTCTTGTGAAGGGCATCCATGTAGCATAACGTTCCAAGAAGAACCTCATCATGCCAACTAATTTGTTTGAGCAGGTGTTTGTACAAAAAGGGAAGACAAAAAGGGGGTAGACTTGTTATTTCTTACATAACACACTGGCAGATGACTGTAATTATCGTTATATGTATATAAATACCTTTGCAGTGTTAGTTTTAGTAGAACTCTTTTTGTATTACCGTTTCATTTCCTATTCAGACTTCAGAGACATTAAGTATTGCTTAGAGGAGATGACCGAACACATCTGTCTAGGAGGGAGAGAGAGCAAAAGCATGCAGGTGTTTCCAGAGATAAATCCAAAAGATCCTCCCCGCTGCGCGTCAGGCAGCCACAACCTCGGCAGTCATGAGAGGTAATTAAAATCAGCGCTATCATTGCATGTTTGGAGAGGTGCACTTCGGGGAGGAAGGATGCTCTGGCACTTCAGCGGAGGAGGGAACAGAGCAAAATCATCAGCCATTGTGTACAGAGGCTGCCTCCCACTCAACTGCCTCACAAAGCTCTGATTTACTCCCATGTCGATGAGAGTACCAATGCAAACGCAAACACAAATGCATGGAAATGATCGCACATGATGTGGACATCTCCGACGCGATGCGGGACAAGTGCAGTGTCCCTGTTGCACATCATGTTCTGATACGGACACACAAAAAGGGAGAGGAGGGACAAGGAGAGTTTGTGCTCAAGGAGGGAGTTTTTGGGTCACTGGCTCTCTCTTGGTTCCCCACTTGGTAGTGACAGCTGGCAGCTGGGAGCCAGCTTTGCCCCTTGGTGAACACCTGGGTAAAATCCCCCTCGGCCCGTCATAGAATCCCAGAAGCTCCTTCTCACCTCCTGAGGGAGGACAATTTTCTCTCCTCTGCTTTTGCCTGTGGGTTTTTATCTTAAGTGGAGATTTCAACTCACTTGTATTTTAAAACAAAATTATTCCCAACATGAAGAACTGGGAGTAGAAGCAAAGCTTAGCATTATACAGAAAGTAAAGAATAAAAAAAAACGTCTATTGAGATGCACAGATAAATTCCTGCAATAAGCTGATAACTATTTTCATGTAAATGATAAAAAATCTACAAAACTTTAACAAAATAAATGAATTAATTAACCTTTGTGTCATTTTTACATGGTTTACCGCTTGTTACGCAACACTTTAGTTTATATTAACATATTATTTATATTGTTATTACTCTCCTTAACTGAGAAGATGTATTTTATGTATTTAATAGAAACATGTGATCATTTTAGCATCAGACAGGAAGAAATAAATAGCTGAATCAATAGCTGGTTCCTGAAAACTTGAGCATTTTATCACGCAGACTCATATAGTCTGAAGGGTGGGGGTGCGGGATAACTCCCAGACTTGATGTGCATTCCTACACTTTATCACACCTTGATAAATATATCTGTGACAAACTTGACAAGAGGAGCCATGAGGGGTCTCATATATATTCATACGCAGCCCAGTGAGAATGGAGATACCTTCAAGCCCTTCATAGCTGAGTGGGATGAAATATAGCTCTGATTCATTGCGGTGTGCTATGTGTGTTGGCAGCTGACATTAACCCATACAGTGAATCATGTGTGTCAGTGTCACATTCCTTGGGGGCTTCAGAAGCCCGTGAGAGAGGAGCAGGATTATGTGGATGGGAGTGATGGAGGGGTCTGGCTCGCTGGAATATGCACTGAGAAAACAGAAAACGGCAGCATTTTCAACAAGTGATGGGGCAATACTTTGCCATGACCTGATTTACTGTGATCACTTGTCCACATACAGTACCTTTTCCCCTTTAAAGGTAAGCTAGTCCCTGCTTGAGTAAGGGGAATCCGGTGCTTATAGGAGAAAATCTGCTGTTGGCGTTGTGAAAGTTAATAATTTTTTTGGCCCATGTTCATTGGCATATTTGGAGCCCAGATCTTGTCATCTTGCTCTTGAGATTTCGCTAACAGCCTTGGATAAGACGGCCATCTCATAAGACAGATGAATTTTATCTAGAATAACAAATTACTGTGTCTAACTCACCATGATACAGGCTGCTAAAGACTTGATTTAGTTTGTGAGGCAAACATATGATGCCTTAGTCTTGGTCTGTTTATCTTCATTAGTACTTAAGTCCAAAAACCTATCTGTTCTATGACCTGTTCCATGTGGCTGTTTTGACTGAAAACGAATTGATAATTAACACATCCCACTGAGCTGTTTTGTTCTCTATGTAAACACACGCTCTTTTATCGCATCTTTCACAGCATCTCACCACTCAAGGTAAAATAAGTTCAACTTAAAAAAAATGCATCTGAAACCTTGGCTGTGTTTCTCTTTTTTATTCTCCTGCACTGCATCTTGCGACCTTTTGATTGCCTGATGGGATACACTTAAGGCGTTTGCACTACATTGGTTTGGTTTGATTAAAATGAACTGTGATGCGATTGCACTATTTGTGTGGTTTATTTGAATAAGTGTGAATGCTGACTTCTGAACCTTAGTGCGCAATAAACAAGTGTACCGAGACCCTTCTCTTCCGGGGGTCTCTGTCCACTTCCAAACAAGCTCTATTGAGGTTCGACTGATATATGAATGCAACCCGGACCAAAGACATCAGAACAAACCAAAAACAGGTTGTGATGTCACAAAGATGTGACCCTAAAAAAGACAAAATGCTTACCTGCATACCTGGTTCTTATCATCATAAGAGCTATTGCTGCCCATTACAGTCGATACAGGCATTGATACTGCCGTCTACAGCAGATCTACACATACAACAAGCATATTTAACTCAGCACACAGCAGCTTTGGATGTTTGGTAAGTTCCCAAAATACACATCATAACAAGCTGTCCAGTCAAGTTGTGAACATATCTTTATGCTTTTTGTTTTATATCTTTATGGTCTGGTGTTAAAAATAACAACGAGTGTAAGCACACCCTTATAGAGATGTAAAAATGCAATAAAGTTTTACATATTTTGATTTTTAATACTTTGCAATTTAAAATAAACTTTTAAATGCATGTTAAGTAGTCCCTATGTAGCACTCACAATTTGGTAACTGATGCTTCTAATTAAGTTATAAAAAGGTCTCAAGTGGCCAAGACTACAAGTGTGGGTACTGGCACAGGCCCTTGGCATCTTTCTCAAGAGTGCTGAGTTTTGAAGACACCATGTCAGTTTAAAAGTTTCGAGACCCTGTGTTCTTTCCACCCTGCTGCGCAGCATCTTTCATTTTTATTCACACGTTCTGTGTGAAATAATTGCCATCAAATTGTTTTCTCAGTTAGTTTTTAGTCTTTAGGGATCCAAGTCTTCTGGGTAACCTCCCTGTGGTTTTGAGGATTTTTGTATTGAAACCTATTAGTTGTTTGCTATGGCTCTGTTTTTCTCTGACGCTAGTTGAATATTCAGTTTGGAAGTGAGCAGTTTGACAGCATTTCACTCGGTTCAAGGAACTTAAAAAGGGCCTGAAAAGATGCTAATTGGGATATCAAAGTGAATGGGTTGTCCCCTGGCGTTTGGGAAAGAGCCAGCCAGATGTTAGGCTAGTATTTTTTTTCAGTGAGCGAGACCTTCACTTGTTTATGCAGCCCAATAAACCTTGTTAAATGGGATCACTGATTGCAGTGGGGAGTAGAATGAGTAAGTGCGTGTGTCTTTTCGAGGCTGGAAGAGTCAGACACCCACAGTGTATGCATCCGTGTCCTCCTCACACATCTATGCAGTTGTTCTCAACTTAGCAATCCACTCACACACTCTGTTTAACCTCGGAGGTATATAAGCCTTGTGCACGCAGCGGGGTAACAGGCCCAGGTGTCTCTATCATCTGTCATGGTATGGTGACAGCTTGCTTGAGACTACTGGGTGGAGACAGATGCGAACCCCACCTTGTTTTCCCTAATCCAGATGCTCTGTCAACCTCTCTAATTCTCATTGACTTGGAAATACTATGAAGTTTTGGGGTCATGCAGTTTATGTACCTGAGTGATCTGCACATCTAATTAGAATTTTAGATGACATCTGTAGAATTAATTACTCGGTGTAGCAGTTTCAAAGGTTTCAGTCAATTTACACCTAACAGACATGATAGGAGTAACACTTAAAGACAACAAGTGAGCAGTAAATAATTTGTAAAAATTAAAATGTTTTCAGTAACAAATGTAAGAGAACTTAAAGCAAAACTTCATAGGCTTTTTAAAAGTAAAAATAAAGTGTGTATATATATATATATATATATATATGTACATTTTCATTTTTCTTCTAATTTTAGTTTTAAAACACTTAGTTGAACTTTAGCATAATTACATCGTAGAATGTTGCATTTTAAGTCTAGACTATGGTCTAGATATATCTATATCTATAACATCTATATGGTATATACACACAGGCCAGTCTTAAAGCTAGTGTGACCACACTTCCTCTTTTTATTTCTAAATTGCCTAAAATGTCTGGGTTTTGACTTTGATTAGCTATTGTTTTCATGCTTGAAGGTAATGTCTGAAAAATAGTTTGCTCAGTAGCATGCAGGCATTGTACATAATTGACCAATTGTGGTGGGATCTACAGAGAATGGTCAACGCAATAATACATATGCATTTAATGTATAAGGACTGTAGAGAACACGTCAGTTGGAAAACAAGGCCAAAACCAATTTGGAAATTCCTCATAGGACTTGTATGGGAAAAGGAGGCTGTACAGTCACCCTATTAAAATACAACACTTAGCTTTATAAAATATCTAATTTTATACAGTATGCACCAAGGGATCTTTAGTCTGAAAAAGGTTGAAGACCCTGATGTACACTGATGGACTTTGGTGAAAGATAAGTAGATTCAAAAAGGAAAGTAAAATGACCTTTTTGAAAGTAAAACTCGGGTCTTTGCCCTTTCATATGGGAGTGCTTTTAGTGCTTTATACCTACCACACAAAATACAGCAGATGAACTACACTAACAAAATTAGTTCAGTTTGTTCCTACGTCACTCCCATCTTTTTTATTCTGCCTTTAACCATGAACACATGCTTAAGGAGGTCTTTACGCTCAATCACTTTTATCTCTAGCAGGGACCATTACGAGGAAGAACAATTTCACCCTGATTAAACACTTGCACTCTAAATTAACTGCTGCTAACCATTGAGCACTTCTCCTAGGAACCATAGAGAGTGAAAGCTTTCATAGAAAACTGTACTGAGAGAAACATCTATCTAGATGTTCCTTGATACATTCAGTGGGCCCCAAACTTGAAATCAAACAGACTGCTGTCCTACACAATCACTTCAAACGTTTTACATTTCTAATGAGACAATTAAGAAATTGAGATCTGATCGTACAATTAGCATGCCCACAAAACGGTGTAAATAATTAGATCTAAACGTTATAGTGTGCATTAGTGAGAAAGAATGGAATTAGGCCTAAACTAATTGGGCAAATTAGTCATTCACAAGGAGAATCATGCATTTCAAATTGACCACCCAGTGAGAGCTTCTGTAATTTGGTGTTTTGTTCCTACGTCACCATTTATAAATATGTATACGCTTTTCTCAATGCTTCGCCCAGCTCTCAGCAATTAGCTTTGTTTTCCTTGAATGCCGCGTGATTGTGTGTCCTACATGTGTGTCTTTGTTCTTTGCCGAGTGTTTGCAAAAGCACACACTTCGCCATTAGGCTTCAAACACGAGTGAGTTCTTGTCTCTTTGCGCGATAAATTTGACGACGCAATTGTTGGCAACATGTGGGTGATTAATCTGAGTGCCGCATCTCGTCTGTTATTTTTTTATTATCCCTGTAAGTGTGCTGTCAGTGCACGCGCTACATTGCTCCTACGTCTATACGGTAAGCGGCTCTCGAGCCAGTGGCTCAGTCATTATCTGTTTACACCAATTGACTCTGCCATTTCCTCAGCCCCTTATC
>JAFVLL020019737.1:0-35630 GCA_021397915.2 Tor tambroides
TGTTTGGTTATATGTTTTAAATGTCTTGTGTCTTGAAACCTTTCAGTGCAATGTCTTAAAGTTATACCATTAGCTGTAAGTATTTTGGATGGCGCTTCTACCTCATGATGCCGGTTGATTAATATTACGAAACAGCACATTACATTTCTGTAATCATTTATACAGTTGGCGTGCCAAATGAAAAACTGAATTATTGAAATGATTATGTGAGAAGGGCATGAAAGACATTTTTGTATTTTTTTATTTCATTGCATGTAATCACTTGTACTTGATGCATTCCATTTCTAGTGTAAGATTATATTGTCTAAACGTAACAAATCAGTCTTTGAATCATAATCAGAATAATGGAATATGATTAATGAAAAATAGCTGAAATTGCAAGGCTTCATGGATCAACTTCATACACTCACCAGCCACGTTAGGTACATCTATATATAATCAGCCAATCACATGGCAGCAAGTACTGGCATTTTGTCATGTAGACATGGTCAAGACGATCTACTGGAGTTCAGAAAGGTTATTTAAACAACTTTGAACGTGGCATGGTTGTTGGTGCTAGGTGGGCTGGTCTGAGTATTTCAGAAACTGACAATTTACTGGGATTTTCATGCACAACCATTTCTAGGTTTACAGAGAACGGTCAGAAAAAGAGAAAATATCCACTGAAAGGCATGTTTTGTGGGCAAAAATGCTTTGTTGATGCCAGAGGTCAGAGGAGAATGGCCAGACAGGTTTGAGCCCACAGAAAGGCAACAGTAACTCAATCACTTGATACAACGGAGGTCTGCAGAAGAGCATATCTGAACACACAACGTGTCGAACCATGAAGCAGCAGAAGACCACACCAGGTGTGCCACTTCTGGAAACTGAAGCTACAGTTCACATGGGCTCACCCAAAATTGGAGAGATGTTGCCTGCTCTGCTGAGTCTTGATTTCTGTGTGCTACATTTGGATGGTAGGGTCATAATTTAGCATAATCAACATTAAAGCATTGATCCATCCTGCCATGTATCAATGGTTCAGGCTGCTGCTGGTGGTGTAATGGTGTTGGGGATATTTTCTTGACACACTTTGGGCCCTTAGTACCAGTTGAAAAATCATTTAAATCCCATAGTCTACCTACTTCCAGTAGGACAATGTGCCATGTCACAAAGCCTAAAATCATCTCAAACAATGATGAGTGACAATGAGCTGATTATACTCAAATGGCCTCCACAGTTACCAGATTTCAATCCAGTAGAGAACCTTTGGGACGTGGTGTTCACATCATGTATGTGCAGCCGACAAATCTGCAGCAGCTGTGTGATGCTATCATGTCAATATGGACCAAAATCTCTGAGGAATGTCTCCGGCACCTTGCTGAATCTATGCCATGAAGAAGGCAGTTCTGAAGGCAAAAGGGGGTCCAACCCATCACTAGCAAGGTGTACCAAGTGGCCAGTGAGTGTAACTGTTTTTCTGTAAGCTGTATCTTGCCACCATCTAGTGGCTAAACAGCGTAAAACATCTTATGGAATAGACATTAGATCACAAATGTGCTGAACTGAATACATATAAACTGCTAGATTTAACAAATATCAACAAGCAGAACCTGAATACCACAGACATTATTCAAAATGGTCAGATGAAGTGACGTTTAAAGTGACATGATGGGGGAAAATGGACAAAGGAGAAATTATTGACCCTATTTTCAATTATTTAAATTTTAACCTGGTTAAATGGATACATCTCACTGCGATTATGTCGTCACAGTGACCTGAGGTTCAGATGGGACAGGACATAAATATTCTGTTTTAGGCAATAATATATCATTAACCTCACATTTTCTAATGTAAATTATGAAAATAAAATATTTCAAAACTGTGGTATCCTTTATTAAACGTATTGCATTAAATATAATGGATAGTTACTCCTCACAGATATCTGAAAGGTGCCTGAAAAGTAAATTATACAGATTCATCATACAGACTTGATTTTACTGAGATGAACAATTGTCCACACCACAAGAAGAATCAAATGAGAGACAGCCATCAATTGTAGAATGGTACTGGGCAACTGAGAGCCATTACAGACAAGGTGACAAACTTATTTAGCATTAGAAGCACGTCTTTATTTACATACAGTTACTGTAAAGAAGTAGGGAAAATAGCCATGCAGCTAGAACCAGAGAAAAAGACACTGGACCTTATACTTGAGCAAATTTTTAACAATGCAACAGCAAATTTCTCTTCACACAGATCTTTCTTACATAATATAATCTCACATTAAATCCAAGGGACGAATTACACCAGAATGTATTTTATGAAGGAATTATGAAGAATTTGAAAGTTCACTTATCAATTCAAAATACACATTCAGACAGAAACACACTGGGGCTGTAAGCAACTAATATGTCCTTGTGTCCAATGTCTAAATAACTGCTTTTCACTACTTTCACTCATCAAGATTCATTTTATCTCAATGTATCAAGTCATGCTCATTGCCTATCCGTTTCCTTATATTTTATTATTAAACATATATTTACAATTTAAGTTAAATTGATCATAACAATTACTAAATTAAATTATAATAACAATAAATATCAGTAAATATCAGCAAAATATATAAATATACATTTATCATTCCTCTGTAAATGTATCAAAATGCTCCATGTTCTGAAGTACGACAGTAATTGTTGTATCCTCCAGTCCTCCAGGTGTCGCTGAAGAGACATCCGCTACTGTTGTCTGTTTAGACTCGACCCACAAGAAAGAAGCAGCTGTTACTAGCAAAGTTTAGGTTAAAGTTTTTGCCCGGCGAGTAAATAATACATTTAAACAGATTTACTAGCCTTGTATACCTTGGAAGTGATCTAAGGATGGTGGCAGACAGATCTATGAGTAACTGACGAGGATCAAGAGTAGTGGACAGTAAGTAGAGGATTCTTCCTTTGTAATTTTGCGCTATTGTTGGTGCTGATAACGGGATGTTCGACTCTTTAAATCTTCGGACAAACTCGTAAAATTAGCAGTAGACATTTTGCGTCAAATCAGCTGTTATTTTCAAACACTTAAAGGGTTTTAAACTCACATTTTATTATTGTGTCATACTTAAAGTTACGTGTCGTATGTAACGAGTTTATTTATAAGTGCGCAAGATGTGGATTGTTTGGGGTGGATGCAAACAATCTGTTGTTAAGAACAAGCGGAAGAGCGTGTCAGTCACATGCTTCCTAGAGGCAATTACTCTGTTCCACTCAGCTATTTATTCAACATCTAAACCTGAATCTGCCTAATAAAACAAACTTTTAACATCTGTTAAAACACCATTTTTAACAGATTTTTTTTTTTTTTTAGCAAAAAAGTTAAATAAATAATAAAAACAAAAATTTAATATTTGTATTTTCTTTATAAAACACTTCCTTACTGTGCTTATAAAAATGTTGTAAACCATTCGCTTTGAAATGGTCTGTACATTAGCTACATTGAGCAGCTTTGATCTAAAGAAGGGAATGTTGTTAGCTCTCCTTTCCTAATAGTTTGGTGGTAGAAACTAGGAAGGGATTCAGATGTAAACATCAATAAATAAATAAAATTTGTAAACATTGTAAAGGAAGTTTATAGGGCAGTCAATGCACCACATTGCATTATGAGAAATATAGAGGGCAGAGTGTAGAAGATCAGTAACTAAACTAACATGTTTATCAACTTCACAGTGCTTGCCAGTTAACAACTAACCAATATCTGAGGGCCTGTAGCTATGGGGACACAGTTCACAATCGATGACGCATTCGTCCTGGAGGGGGAGGAGGAAGTTGTGGTGCCTGGAGAGGATGTGGGGGACTGGAAGGGGAGAGAGAAGGATGGCGGGGGAGAGATGACGTTTGGACCTCTTTCTTTTGCCAAAACTCAAACTTCTGGACCCACTGGCACTCCTGAACACAGTAATCTGAAATATCAGGTCAGGTGATTTTCATGTACGCCGCTTTCTTTTTGAGAGTGTTTTACATGCAAATGTGACTGAACTTTATTTTGTGTTTACCCACAGAACCTGGAAAATGAAGATGCCTTAGGTGGCACTGTGAACTCTTCTTTCAATAACTTCTTCAAAATCAGGTTTGGCAGGTCACACTTTTAGTTTGAACATTCTCATAAAGCAAGGCAATTAACCGGATGTAAAAATATGAGCAGCATAGGACAAAATGAAGGATCGGTTGCACCTTCATTAGGTTTAATTAAGCAGAGTTTAACGTTAATGTAGAAATTGTTGTTAATTCAAGGTATGTTGCACCAATTACAAATCAGTAATTAAAATCACTTCATATGTAGCTTAAAAACCTTCATATGTAATAAACAGCAATTGTCAGCGATGATGGATTTGCCAGTGTAATGTACATTTTCCACTGTCATTATTAATTTATTATAATGATATAATAAACATTGTATTGTTATTATGTTATTGTATGATAATTATATTATAATGATAGATAGAATGTTGACAGATTGAAAAAACAGGATTAAAAAAAAAAATAAGCAGGGCTTAGAAATCTCACAAACCATGAAATATATTTATTGTATAAATTAAGAGACCAGTACTGTCCAAAAGTGGAAAAAAAAAAAAAAAGGAAAATGATTTCTTGTTGAATTGGTACTGTGTCTAAAAACAAGTGGATATATTTTTGATTTGCCCAATTTTAATGTCAAGAGACAATAATTTTTATTAGGACAAACTTTTACTCCATTTTTGTATGAATAATTCACAAGTAACATTAAATTCACATTTAGTAATAATTAAATTAATAAATAATTCAATTAAAAATATTAAATAGAGTTATGTATATATAAAATGGTTTAGACTTTTTTTAGAAGGAAAATTTCACTGAATATTTGTATTTATTGTATTGTTTGAATTTACTGGATGCATAATCTGTATGTGTCAAGAGATAGCCTGTGATGATATGACAATAAACTTAAAACTACTACTGCTACTTAAAACATAAGGTCAGCTATTTTACTTCAAATATATATATTTCCAATTTTAGAAATTTAAACTGCAAGTTTATCCCAGTTAATCATTGGTAAAAATGCCAGTTTTTCTAAAATCTAGTTGTCAGTTGTTAGAAATGGCAGATTTTAAATAGCTTAAATAACAGCGGTTTGTGTCTTTTTACTATTTTTTTATACGCCTAGGATATCTTTAAATTGCTAGTCCAGCATCTTAATTGTTTATTAGACGACAACAAGTGACCAACAGCCAAACAAACGAGCCTTTAAATAGCCAACTAAAAGAAATACTTTGCATTTGTTGATGTACAAGTACTTGTCAGAGCCTGATATCAAGCCTTGTGTCTGTCTGTGTTCCAGTGATCCTGCTACTCTGTCCTACTGCAGCTCTCAGTGGTCATTCAGCACACTCAGCTCAGTCACACAGCTGTCCGCTCACTGCTGCGGGTAACTCACACCTTTATTTCCATATTTTCGGATGAGATTTTAAACTGATATTAACTAAAATCCTTCTGGTCAGGTAAATTAAAATAGTTTGTGATGTTCTTTTCCTTTCCTCATTCTTTGTTCTCTGTGGATTGTTCCCAGGTGGACATCTCACCCGCTGGTGAAGAAGAACAGACGAGTCGTTCTTGCCTCATTCCTCCTCTTAATCACTGGAGTTGGTGAGACTATCATACCGTTTGTGATGTTTTTGATCTTCATAAGTACTACAGATCTCAGGGGGAAGGTGTCTGGGAACTGATGTTTCTGTTTGACTTGTAAAGCGCTGTCTTTGTTTATTTTGCTGTCAAGTCTGATCTTGAGCATAGATGGTAAATTGCGACTGTCAGCTGTTTAGTTAATGTATTATCTCTCCCCTTCTATCCTCCCCCTCCCTGTTCCTCCTTTCTATCAGCTTTGATCTTTACAGGCATTGTCATGCAGTTAAACCCTCACGCAGGTAAGACCTGTCACGTTGGCATTGGTTTTAAATAACTATGATACATGAGCAGGATTGCGTTAGCACACAAACTCGTTAAGCTAATTATAAGTGAAGCATATCACTTAAATCAGTGCTCTGAATGCCTTAAAAACAGATAACTCCACCTTCTGACATAAACAAAAAACCAAGTTGGTTTTATGCCAATTTTGTCCAGCAGAATTATGTAACCCATGTATTTATGCCTTTTTTAAAGGTGTTTCAAGTGCAATTTTCTTTGTTCCTGGATTTCTTCTCTTCATTCCTGGTGGTAAGATCTAATGTGTAATTAATGTTTTATAGAGTCAGCTTTCCCAGTGTGAATATCAATAGTGGATTTTGGACCTTAGATAATATAGTTTTATGAATAGTGAAGCTGTCATTGTAATCCATGCAATGGAAGATCATGGCTTTAACAGACAGCATTGCTTAAAGAAAAATGCTAGAGATAAACAGCAAAATGACTCTTGCTCTTCCCTTTTTTGTTTCAGTCTATCACGTGATCTATATAAGCTGTGCAGTTCAGGGACGAAGAGGATTCAAGTTCTTTTATTTGCCGTACTTTGAGAAGTAAACCGATTTCTTCGCGTCATCCAAACTGCTGGTCTGGATTGCCCACCATTTCAAACCCCCTAAAATGAAGTAAGGGGATGACCTACTTTTACAACCTCAGTTACTAGTGGTTTTCTAAACAATTTCTTCATTTTGGAAAAAGCCAGTCTGTACACAGGACTAAGTATAACCTCTACAAAAAAAAAACTGTGATTTAAGAGTGTCAATTGCAACAATATACAATCATACTACAAAAGAAGGCACAGACTGTAATAAAGAAATAGTTCACACAAAAGTTTGCTAAATATGTACTCACTCCCAGGGCATCCAAGATGGAGATGCCTTTTTTCTTCATCGGAACAGATTTGGAGAAAGCACATCACTTGATCACCAATGGATCTTCTTTTATGAATAGTCCAGTCTATCGATTAATGTCTTGTAAGGAGAAAATCTGCTTGTTTGTACTAAACAAATCCATCATTGTGGTATTTTAACTTCAAACCGCTGCTTCTGGCCATAATTCATTATAATGCTTCCTCCAGTGATTACGTCCATCCCCTGTAAAACTGTTTTTGACACTATTTGCTTGTAAATGGTGCTTGTCCCGTGCTCAGAAATATGCACAGATCAAGCACTGTTTACAAAGGAATGGTCCAAAACAATTCTAAACAAATAGGTAAGTGGATTTTGATGTGAGAGGACAACAGGGGATGGAGTTTTTACTGAGAAAGTGCTATTGTGTGTTATGGACATTGTGTGTATTTTGGCCAAAAGCAGCAGTTTGTTAATGTCTTATTTATGGATTTATTACAAACATTCAGCTTTTCCCTTCACAAGACATTAATAGATGGATTGGAGTCTTGTGGATTATTGCGATGTTGTAAACAGCTGTTTGGGAACTCATTCTGACGGCACCCATTCACTGCAGAGTTGAGCAAGTGATGTAATGCTCATGCTTGTTCAGATGAAGATACAAACTTATCTATATCTTGGAGGGCTTGAGGGAGAGTCATTTTGTTTGTTTTCATTTTTGGGTGAACTCTTCTTTTCTTTTAAAACATCTGTCTACACAGAATTTGAAGTTACATCTGATTGAGATGTTTTAGATCAGCTGTGCTACAGTGTTGTTATAGGTCCTCAATTCAGTGAAACATACTTGGGATTGAGCAAAAAGTATTATAAGCAGCTTGTTATAGATGTACAGTTTTGTCAGGAATATAGCACAATTAATAACATGAAATTGTACACCTTTAGCCTTGTGTAATACAAATGAAATCACAGACAAAACAAATGACATTAAGAATGAAAATCTCAATAGGAGAAAAACCAAGAATGCAATTTATCATTGAGGCCATTGCATACACACATACAGTCTGAGTTGTAAAGCATTTTGACTTGTTCCTGTATTGTAAAATCAATGTAAGATGCATCAAGTGATTTGCTTTTCTACTGCACATTCATATTTTTAACTAGTACCACTACTAACACTTTGAACCACTGTTTTAATGTACATTATACAAAAATGAGCATTGAAAAGACTTTGTATTGTGTAATTTTTTAATCAATGACACTACAATAAACCTGTTTTTATATTTGCTTTTAAATTTCTGTACTGCATTTGTTCATTATGCAAATTAGTGTCTGTTGTATAAAAAGTTAATACAAAAACTTAAGCAAAAATCTCCTTACATTAAAACAACAGGCTTTCAGAACAGATGAGAACGTTTTGACAAGTTAATACACAACTCTAATTAGTGAGTCTCTATTCAAGTATTTATAGCCCTGCGGACATGGGAGAGCTAAACCTCAAGTAAAACATAATGCTTCCAGACAGACAGTTCAATAATTCTGTTGTTCTGAAGTGACGAACGTCAAATTTGCTAAATCAATGCATTCAGACATGACAATTTCATATGAAAGTGTACAAAACCTTAAGCATTTCTTTGAAAAAACAACAACTCAATATTGTGCTACAGTACCCTGTAGAAAAATATACATGCAAATTCCCCTTAAAAATTCCCCAGTAACGGTTCTATTTAATTTTTTATTACATCTGCTGTCAAAAAGTATGAAATGTCGCTCCAATGCAAAATTAAAACAAGCATATTCTCCCAATGCTGCATTATAACTAGCTTACACTGACAACTTCTGTGATCAAGTGTCACATCCGTGAGGTAGTTATACAAGTTACATATTTAACACTGTTATGAGAATGAGGTAGTGTGTTGCAAAATATTTCAGAAATATAATAGTATAACGGATTCAGATAGCTTGGAACTCTGTTTGGTTTTAAAAGCTGAACACGAATACAGGATAATATTTGAGGGAAATCTTGCACCTGAGAGTACTTGATTAATGCTGAATAATGGGTTGTGGATATATCAGCTAAACAGCAGCGGGTTGTTAAATTAAAGTATCTTCACTGTAGTGTTTTGTGTTTTGCAACAGAGAGGTCCACCGCTTTAGCGATCACACTTGCCTGAGAAGTTGGGCTGCTGGTGAGATCTGGTGAGGGGGAAGTACTTGAGGGTTCTTTGTCTGTGACTTTTTGGAAATTAAAAAGGCACGGAAACCAGGGAGGAGTGTTGTATGCAATTAGGGGTGAGTCCTCTCTGCAGCTGGTCACTTTGAAATTTATTTTTGTTGATGTGAAAAATGTGTTTGGTGAGGACTGAGCTGATGATGGGATCCTTAACACAGAATTACATTCTGATCTTTGTGAAGCTTTTAAAGACAAGTCCTGGGGAAGCTGCAGGGGGAACAAAGAAAATTCCCAAATTGGCTGTGGCTTAATAAAAAAATGTTTTAGTTTTTGTATATCTAGTATGTACAGTACCGTTCAAAGGTTTGGGTTCAGTAAGATTTTTAAAAAAAAATGTTTTTGATGTTATGCTCACCAGGACTGAATTTATGTTAATAAAAAAAATACAGTAAAAACAATGACATTGTGAAATATCATTACAACTTAAAATAATTATTCATCTAAATATATTTTAAAATGAAATTTATTCATGTGATGGCAAAGCTGAACATTCATCAGCCATTACTCCAGTCTTCAGTGTCACATGCTGATTCAGAAATCATTCTATTATGCTGATTTGGTTCTGAAGAAACATTTGCCATTGTCAATATTGAAAACAGTTGTGCTGCGTCATGTTTTTGTGGAAACCATGATACATATTATTCAGGATTCTCTTTGAATACTGTCACCTGTAATCAATTGAATGCATCCTTGCTGAATGAAAGTATTCGTATTTGATTACACTTTAGTTTGGAGGCCCATTCTTACTAGTAACTATGACTTTTGTTTTTCAAACTATTTGCTCTAGTCTAGAGCTTAGGGATCTAAAATATGGTAATGCAGAGAAAAGCATTAATATGTATTAGTACTAATATATGCCAATATATTAGTAATAATACATCGTTGCCTAATGGTTAGAGAGTCGGACTCGTAATCGAAAGGTTGCGAGTTCGAGTCTCAGGCTGGCAGGAATTGTAGGTGGGGGGAGTGAATGAGTGAATGCTCTCTCCACCCTCAATACCATGACTGAGGTGCCCTTGAGCAAGGGCAGCACAAATGGCTGCCCACTGCTCCGGGTGTGTGTTCACGGTGTGTGTGTGTTCACTGCTGTGTGTGCACACTGCTGTGTGTGCACTTTGGATGGGGTAAATGCAGAGCACAAATTCCGAGTATGGGTCACCATACTTGGTCGTATGTCACGTCACTTTAAAAAAAAATTTCACTTTCCAATATGCTTTGTTATGCATGCTAATAAGCAACTGGTTAATAGAGACAATTAGTCCTCAAAATAAAGTTTTACCTCATGATTTTTTTTTTAAACAATCATACTGAACCCGATGGCTGTAACTGGCTGTTACCAAACACACAATATCATACGATCTAAGAGCTTAACTTGTATGTAAAATATGAAAAGGGAATACTGTATTTTCAAAAGGAAGATATCCTTCCTTGGAATTTTTCCCAATTTACATCCATACCTGTACTAAGTCGTCTTCGCTATATGTGCTCTCTGTGTCACTCTCTGTTGAGGCAAAGTACAGAATGAAATTCATAATGATGATATCCAGCTGTGTTTGTGGCCAACAATAACATAATACAGTAACAGTAATATGTAATTTATCATTCTTGTGGTGAACACAGCACAAAGTCAGTAAAGCTGAATGCAAATAAAGAACTCTACCACTGTAGGATGAAACATGGGAGTCCTGGAGAGGCAGACACACTTCAGTGGAGCTAAACGCAGGTTCTTCATTCTCCGTTGCCACCTCAACAATGGCACACACATCCGGTAATTCAGCTACAGCCATCTCCCTCAAAGATGACATGGGCACAGGGGAGCTCTCCTGCTCTGTGTTGATGAATAAGCGTGTTTAATTTAGACTTTATCCTTAACATTTCTACTAAAATACATTGTACTCATCTGTACTCATTGTACTAACATATGTTAGATGTAGTATTATTAAAGTCCTACAGTGCATGCCAGTTGATATGCAGTGAATTAGCAAAAAATATTTGGATACTTAAAGGGATAGTTCACCCAAAAATGAAAATTCTGTCAACCTGCAGTTTTTCCAAACCTGTATGATTTTGTTTCATCTGCTGAACATAAAAAGATATTCTGAAGAATGCGAATAACCAAACGGTTGTGGGTACCTACTGACTTCCACAGAAAATACTATAGAAGTCAACTGGGAACAGAAACTAGTTACCAAGATTCATCAAAATATTTTCAAATATTTAAAAATTTGAAGGTGAGTAAATGACAGAATTTTCGTTTTTGGGGAAACTGTCCCTTTAAGCCAACCTTAAGTGAAATGTATGAATAATGAATGTCATAAAATGTGAAATCATTTGGCATTTACTTTAAAGACAGATGTCTGTTTTAGCAAACCAGTTCAGAAAAAGAAGTTTGCTTTTACACAAAAACATTACACTGAGACCAGTTGGTTAAAAATTCTATAAAAGTTTAAATAAAAGTTAGTTCTGAGTTTTAGCATAATTTGTTTAACAATACCACTTTTTGATTCAAAAATTCATTAGATTTAATCCAATGCAATGAACTACATGCATTTTAAGTGCATGCATTTTAAGTACTTGATTTTATGTTTGGGACCACTATAGATAAATAAGTTAATTTTCTAATGCTGCCTCCATTATTGTCGTGTTATTTAGTTGGACAGTAAAAAAAAAAAAAAAAAAAAAAAAAAAGCATGATTTGGTTATTTACCAGTAAATAGCACAGTGCTGTCCGGTGTAGTTTCTTCCACTAAGTTCACTTCACTTTGTTCTTTTGTCATTTTATATTTTCTGGGAATGCCAGCTTTCCGTTTCTGAAAAACCCTCTAAGGAATCAAACATAGGTGTGAGCTGATTTGCTATACTCAGAAATGTGCACTGTTGTTTGAGTGTAGATTCATGCATTCCTACTTTTGCTCTTTGCTCCAGGTCCATCTTTTTCTTCCCTGAAAAAAGACAATATGCATTTAGAAAATCTTAAATGCCATCATTAGAATTTCTACACCAGAATAAAACGATGTACATTGACATTAATAAGTACAGGTGCATCTCAAAAAATTTGAATATCGTGAAAAAGTTAATTTTTTGGTAACTTATTCAAAAAGTGAAACTTTCATATATTCTAGATTCATTACATGTAAAGTAAAACATTTCAAAAAAGTTTTTTGTGTGTTTTAATTTTGATGATTAGAGCTTACAGTTTATGAAAGTCAAAAATCCAGCATCTCAAAATATTAGAATATTTACATTTGAGTTTCATTAAATGACCATCCCTACCGTATAACTTTCGCGTATCTCTTGTTCTTTGAAACCACAATAATGGGGAAGATTGCTAACTTGGCAATGGTCCAGAAAACAATCACTGACACCCTCCACAAAGAGGGAAAGTCACAGAAGGTAATTACTGAAAGGGCTGGCTGTTTACAGAGTGCTGTATCAAAGCACATTAAATGCAAAGTTGACTGCAAGGAAGAAATTGGGTAGGAAAAGGTGCACAAGAAACAGGGATGACCGTAAGCTTGAGAATACTGTCAAGCAAAACCGATTCAAACACTTGGGAGAGCTTCACAAGGAGTGAACTGAAGCTGGAGTCAGTGCATCAAGAGTCACCACGCTCAGACGTCTTCAGGAAAGGGCTACCAAGCCACTTTTGAAACAGAAACAATGTCAGAAGCATTGTACCTGGGCTAAGGAGAAAAAGAACTGGACTGTTGCTCAGTAGTCCAAAGTCCTCTTTTCAGATAAAAGTAAATTTTGCATTTCATTTGGAAATCAAGGTCTGGAGTCTGGAGGAAGACTGGAGAGGCACAGAATCCAAGCTATTTGAAGTCCAGTGTGAAGTTTCTGAAGTCAGTGATGATTTGGGGTGCTGCGACGTCTGCTGGTGTTGGTCCATTGTGTTTTATCAAGTCCAGTGTCAATGCAGCCGTCTACCAGGAGATTTTGAAGCACTTTATGCTTCCATCTGCTGACAAGCTTTGTGAAGACGCTGATTTCCTTTTCCAGCAGGACTTTAGCACCTGCCCATAGTGCCAAAACCACTTCCAAGTGGTTTGCTGACCATGATTTTACTATGCTTGATTGGCCAGCCAACATGCCTGACGTGAACCCCATATGGAATCTATGGGATATTTTCAAGAGAAAGATGAGAAACAGTCGATCCAATAATACAGATGAGCTGAAGGCTCAATAGTGCCTCAGCAGTGCCACAGGCTGATCACTTCCATACCACACCTCACTGATGCTGGAATTTGTGCTATAAAGGAGCCCCGACCAAGTATCGAGGGCATAAATGAACATATTTTAAAGAACTTGAACTTTTCTGTATTGCAAATACTTTTTTTGATTGATCTTAGGAAATATTCTAATATTTTGAGATACTGGATTTTTGACTTTCATGAGCTGTAAACTCTAATCATCAAAATTAAAACAAAAAAACTTTTGAAATGTTTTACTTTACATGTAATGAATCTAGAATATATGAAAGTTCCACTTTTTGAAATAAGTTACCAAAAAAAGAGAATATTTTTCACGATATTCTTATTTTTTGAGATGCACCTGTATATGAGCAAAACTGTGTTTAATACATGACTGCAAATACCTTTCTTAACAGCTTTTTCATATGAGGAAAGCATTCTGTACATTCTGAAGGCATTGCTTCCTTTCTTCATGCTTTTATCTTTCACTTCCTCAATGTCTGGTAGAGAATTCATAGCACAGCGGAAATTTGCCTTCCACGTCTTAGGGTCTGGTTTGTCAATACCTGGACGATACTTTCCTGTATGAAACATAATTCAGTAACAACTGAATCAAATATTATACAACAAAATGGAGTTACAAACCAGTACAACCAACAGAAATACATTCAAAGCTGTATACAAAAGCAGAATCAACTCCAATGCATGGTATTGCTGAAATTACAGTTTTCACCTTTAAGGCAGTTAGCCTCATTCTTTATACAAGAGACAATGGGCAACAGCTCTTTCAACAGCTACCTGTGTGAATGGCCCAGTTCATAAATAAAGGTGCATCCTTTTCCAAATCCCATCCATGTCTGGCTGCATGCATCCATGGTATCTGAAATATCTTTTTCTCCTGTAAATGGAAACATTTTAATAGTGTACTATTACTCAATTCATGTACAATGTGTTGAGTAACATGTAAAACATGCAAAAAATTACAAGATAATTTTCACAATGTATTAGTAAAGACACAAACTGCCACATGAGTCACATTCAAACTTAACTTGTACAGATATGAATTTCTGCACATGACATGTAAATTAAGAATTCTTTCCCATGGGTTATTTATTAATTCATAAATATATATTTAATACATGTCTCTCTGGAACACTTGATTCTGATTGGTCAGTACGTTATTTCTCGATAACTGTCATCATTAAACATTAAATCATGCACTGCTCATCTGGGTATTTGAAGCAAGATATCCCACTGCCACGCTCACTTTAGTTTTATTCAAACTCGATTGCTGTCACCTTGTGCCTAATTTTTTGACTGTATTTACTGAAAAATCAAACTGGAAGACTTTAGGCCTGCGGCAATATTGTCAAAGTGTTCCTCTTGTCGCCAGAATGATTGTTTTGTTTGCTGCAATGGATTTAAGATAATAAACAGGTACGATTTTACAACGCTTTCTTTTCAAATAACATTTTCTGTCCTCATATTTATGTAGTGAAAAGCTGTGTCATTACGAATAGTGATATGACTGTACATTATGCCTTAAATGTGTGGCTTGTCTGAATTTTGTCTGTTCAAAGTCATTTGTTAGGAACTGCTTTTCTTTGTAGAAGCCTTGCGTTTAAAGAGCCAATAAAATATTTAATTTCAAATCATTATTTCGAGGCTATTTATTTACCTGTGCGACAAGTAATCAGGTAATAGCTGGTTGTTATCACAGAATAAACTCCTTCAGTGTGAGGCAAGATTTATATATCTATATATTCCCAGCATGAAAATACTCTTCTTAAAATGAATGAATTAGAATTTGATGTCAGATTTCTACCCTCACCTCATTGACCCAGTGAAGACCTTGAATTTGCCCACTCTCGATCTGTTGCTCCAACCAGGGGCGCATTCTCATCCTGTCCACTGGCATCTTGACGCTGAACAGAATCCAATACAGTGAAGATTTAAAATGTACTGGACATTCTGTCTCACATAGAAAACTCCAGTGTTGGGTAAGTTACTAAAAAAAATTAATCAACTACAAATTATTAATTACTTCTTTAAAATTGTAATTTGATTAAATTACTGATTACTGCATTTAAAAAGTAATCAGATTACTAATTACTTTACTTTCAAGTTACTTTCAGGTTTACTTTAAGATATCAAACCTAAAAAAATACACTAAGAGAAACTCATATTTCTTTCATTAATTTCATATTGACTGAAAAAAATACATAAGTAGGCCCATTATTTGTATACCCTGATTCACTCCCAATATCAACATTACTTCTTTTATTTGGTTTTGTAAAATAAAGAAATATAGGATACACTTTCTGCATTCTCATTCTCCTTGAATATCTTCCTGAAACGAGTCACTAGAATGAATGAAAATGACATGAGAAATACAGTATATGTCGAAAACAAATATTCTCTGATAAAATAATCCGTATGAAACCAACGCGAGGTACAGTCTTTCCCGTCTGAGCTCACTGATTATGCTATGTGATCATGCCCACGCACATCCCGTGTTAAAAGATAATCAACAACGCGAAACCAAGCTTGAGACGTGCGAACATGTAAACGCTCATGTCACCTCTGTAGAAAGATTCAAGTTCATCTCGGCTATACTTTTCGTTTTTGGAAGAAGACGGGCTGTGAGGAATAAGCCTTGAATTGTGATTTTTAAAAAAAACTTTATTAGTGTTACTGTGACATAAATTTGTACACATTCGTTGAACTTTTCCCAAATTATAATGCCAGACTAAAATATGTCCACTGTAACATTTTAAAATATGATAGGCAACCTTTCATTGCATCTAAATGTTGTAGGACTATCATTTTAGCTCGCATTCTCCGGTGATTTATTAAAGGGCATACTCACGCGCAAAACATGATTTTTACTTCATATTTTTTAACACTGCATTTGTAACTTAAGTAACGTATTTTTAATGACATAATTAACTGTAATCAAATTACATAAATTTAAAATGTAACATTACTTTACTGTGTTACCAGGAAAAGTAATTAGATTACAGTAACGCGTTACACTGTACCCAACTCTGGAATACTCATTAGCCTGTGTGGTAAAAACAACCAAACATCAAAAGTTAAGATATACAGCAAGAAACATCTCTTTTTTTCAGATTTGTAGGTGTTGTGGTCATAGAACTGACAACATTGGGTTAGTGAAGTGCTCAGTAGTAATGCAGTGAGTGAAGCCAGGCAGATCCCTGTAGAGCCATGATGATTCACTCTGCAATGGGACACAACGTGCTCTCTCTTTACATGGCTCCTCTTCCACAAAAATTCCATATAAACCAAGAAATATTATTCAGAATAAAAATTATTATTCAGAATATTATATCAGTGCATATCATAATAAAGATTAACGATAAAAGATAATGAATAAACCGTACATTTACTTACATAATGCGAGATATTTGGACGTTTATTAGTGTAAACATGTTTCAACGCAACACAGACAAAAGATCATGTAGAATCTATCTATTTGATTTATAAATGAATACTTCTGCTTTAAAGTCGTTTAGGTATTTAATGTTACCTGTAGGGGAGGCAGGCAGCCGATAATCCTCTAAAGATCCCTCGATGAGATGTGTTATAATATCCCGTCCTGGAACTACGCACAAAATGTCATCATGTTTTGTTTTAGATCTACTTTCTTCATCTTATTAAGAACAAGGCAGTGATTTTCTTCAGTTTGGACATTTGAACCGTTCCAGAAACCCTGCCTTTCGTGTTTTATAGAATGACGCACAAACGTCATCGAGAAGCAGACCGCGGAAGTGAAACAACTGAGCGTCTCATTGGTCGGCGGAACTGGGCGGAACATTTGAAACTACGGGTTCTTTCACTTTCACTTCCGCTTCCACATTACGCCACGCCGCCTGCTGGATCTCGACGACGCTACCAGTAAATCGCACCAGTGTTGGGACATGTCTGTGACAATATTACTACTATCACTGTAATATTATAATATTACTATTATTACCAAACACACAGACTAGGATTGAGACATTTTGTTAATAAGGAACTCGGTTAAGTAACTTATGTATGTTGAAATCGTGTGAACAACAACAACTGAGAGGCATGTGTCATTTTGTTAAACGCTGTTCTCGAAATATAAACGTTTTAAACTGGATTTCCAAAAACTCGTAAATAGCTTAACTTACTTGATTTTGAGCAAATTGTAGGTGTTGAGTCAACTCTTTGTTTGTGTTGATCCCAGAAAGGCACATTTATGTCTCTTTGTGGGGGGAATGAGGGTGAGTTTCGCTGTGGTTGTGCTGGGAATTTTCTCATGGACCATCTGTTTTCTGCTGACTGCGATTAGTGACCCTGCTTATTTTAGTGCAGAGGGCTGATTTAATTAGGGTATGAAATTGCGCAATGACCTTCTGTGGTGTCAGAGCAGGGAAGGGGTGTGGGGGATTTATATGAAATAGTTTCATGATAATTTTATTGACTTAATAGGAAAACTCTTTCTATGGAACGCATACATTAAAAGTAGGCCTACTTAAAGAGACATTCCACCCAGAAATGCCAATCACCTTCATGTCATTTCAAACCTGAACACAGAAGAAAATATTCTGAAGAATGTCGATAAGCAAACAGTTTCGGTTGCCTTTGGCTTCCATTGCATTGTTTGTCCATAATGAAGGTCAAAGGGAACCAAAACGGTTTAGTTACACATTCTTCAAAATAAATTCTTCTGTGTTCCACGGAAGAAACAAAGTCATACAGGTTTGAAAATACATAATAGTGAGTAAACACTACAAACAGTACAAAATAGCGACTTCTTCACTGAATTGTAAAAAAAAAAAAAACACTGGTTAATGTAATATGAGTAAAAACAAAAACAAACAAACAAAAAACAAATAATAATATTTACTATAAAAATCACTGTATTAAAATAATCTGTCACAGACCAACTAAACTTAACTCCTCATGGATTGATTAAAAATTTGTGAAAGAAACATGCGGTAGACTAATCGGGTTTATTTATATTTTATTTCCAGTGAACATTTTCAACTGTGCAATTTAGGTTTTGTTGTTAATGTGTTTATTTTTGTTATAATCAACGTAATTCATTATTTATTTGATAATTCATATCCATATATCAATTTAAGGAGGTGAAATATTAAAATGAACGGCCCCTTATTACTTCTAAACATTTTTAAAGAGCGTTTTATATTCCACGCTCTGTATTTCTTCTTTTTTTTTAACAAAAAACAAACAGAGTACAACAGAAGAGTATGCATAACTTTACTAAGTATAGGAATGAATGCGTGTTCTTACGCATTTGCTGACCCGGGGCCTGTACCATGATGGTGGCTGAAGAAACTCAGGATTACAGGATTAGTTTTGAGTTGACAAAACCAAACCAGTTTAATCTGGCTTTGTTGGTACCATGAAGCTGATCATCAACTTTCTCTGTCAACTCAGGCTTGATCCTGGGTTAATGGAGTGCATGCACGTGAAAGTGTGACATCATTAATGAGCAGCCAATCACATGCCTTGAAACTGTGATTCACTTCTCGTGAGAGAGTCAGTGCGATTCACTACCAAAGATTAAAAGATTGAACAATATGAAGAATTTAAACACATTTACAAAGCAAGATGAAACGATCGATACATGAAAGAGGAATACTTAAAGAAAACATTTTACTATTTAAGTGCAAGTTAAAGTTGTAAAGTTAGTTTATAGAGTTGATAATATGTACAGGTATAAAAACACTTAAAAATCCAAGCGCATAATGTAGTCTTGTTTAAAGCTATTGATTCTAAAACTTATTTATATTGCATATTATCTATTTGTTTATATTAATTTAAAATAAAAGCTTAATAATTAGAATTAATCTGAGCTGGCTTGTGTAATGGATTAAGGTTATAATAATTGTTTAAAATAATTATAAAAATAATCATCTCTAAAAATCATGATCATGAAAAGATGATTTTATCTTTAAAAATGTTTTACTATGTAGCGCCCTTTCATTCAGTAGCCCCTCACTGCAGAACAAAGATCCAGGGGGCGGGGTTGGATCCACACCTAGGGGGTGGAGATGGTAGGTTTAGGGGCGGGGATGGGTGGGTTTAGGGATCAGGGGGTGGAGACGGGTAGGTTTAGGTTTATGTAAGGTGGGAGGAGTTGGATCTAGATCCAACCACGCCCCCTGGATCTTGTGTTCTGCAGTGAGGACCATCTCCTTTCATTTGGAGTTAGAGAAATTGGAGGAGTGGCTTTATTGCATCAGAGATGTGTCACTTTTCTTGAAGCTGATTGGTCAAATTTCGGTTTGAGATCTCTAAACCAGGGGCACGTTCAGGCTCACACCGGTGCCCGACGTTTTGCTACGGTTTCCGGGTTGAACGACATGTTTCCTGGAAACGGTGTGCAACGAAGTTTGAGATACGTTTTCTCTTGTTTTGTGGGTGTGTCAAAAATGTCAGCCCAATCAGCAGCAACGTGTATATAAACCACGCGGTATTAAAGAGACACCTCGCACAATGGGTCCAAGTGAAGTCATTTAATATGTGTCCGCTGCAGCTTGGTGTACGCAACAATTGAAGATATTAGAAGACATGTTTGTCGTAAGAGTTTTATAGTAACATAGCATATCAACATGATGATGATGAATTTGTAAATAAATGTAATTAACATCAAAATAAATTCACAAGAGCAAGTATATTGTTTGCACATGTTTATTTACATTAAAGGCAAAATAACCTAAATAATAAGAGCACAAGTATAGATCTGGAACTTATTTAAGTCTGTCTAAATATGTAGTAATTGTAACGTCTTCTGGTCCATATCCTTTCCTTAGGAAGGTGTGCTACTGATTAATGTAACATAAAAATACTATATACATATTTATATATTTTGCTATTGTATTGTGGAGTGACACTTTCATAAGACCTATGCTCCTCTGATTATATAATGGTAAATATTACAATATCATAGCACAACAACAGTGATCAGCAATAATTATAAGCCTAATACTCACAATAAAAATAATAAGGTCAGATCATAACACAGTTTCGGAGGTAATTTCAGGTCCTTAACCTGAAATTTATTTTCATACTGAAATGCGAGGCAGACGTTGGATCACAATAATTAGGAAGAACCCTTTCCACAAATCCCTTCACTCGATTGGGATGTTCTCTTTTATTCTGGACGGCAAGGACAGTGACTGTAACATCGAGCGTATTTTGCAGTATTAAACACGTATTTATACCGATTTAAACAAGCTCCGAAAATTCTTCAAAAAAAACACAAAGAATAGCCTTCTCAGCTGCCGTAGTTGCAACTCTTGCGTCATCATAACAGGGTGTTTAACGCATCACCGTTTCCGTTTAATAAACGTTTTGCACCGTTTTTCGAGGCTGAACGCAGCCCAGAACATAACCTGCCCCGGAGCAGGTTAGCTGTGGAGCATAAGTTACTATGGCAATGAACACTGCTAAAAGCCAAACCACTTTCATGGTACCTAAAACCCAGAGTTGGTGCAAACTAAACTGAAACTTACCAGGCTAGCCAGCTAAACCGGCTTCATGGTACAGGCCTCCGCTGAGGTAATTTCAAGAGTAAGACGTATTTTATCATGTAAAGTATAAAAGACTGGCTGTAATGTAAAGAAAGAGAAAGACTCACTGTAATGTGCAGAACCGCGTAGAGATGGCGCTATTCAACGCCAACTCTAGTCTAAACCCGGAACAGTGGGCTGGACTTGTTTTTTCACCCTACAGTAAAGTATCTAAATCCATGTTGGGAAAGTACAAAGGGAAAGGTAGAATGTTTTGCTTGGGCATCTGGTAAAATAGCAATCGAAATGGAGTTACAAGAGAGAAAGTACAGTCCTACTGTCCCTTATCCAATCACACCACCTTGGTTGTTTCCACCACTAATTGTAGATCTACATTTACAAGAGGAAATAAAAAGACATAAAGGGAAGGGCAACTGGGCAGAGATAGTAGATGACAGACTAAGTTCTGTATATAAATCTTTTATAGCAGTATTCACCGATGGATCAAAGGATCCTAAGAGTGGTCTTACTGGTTTTGCGTTCACTATTCCAGAGTTGAAGATAAGTATTAAAGAAAGAACTTCTGATCATCTAACAGTGTTTACGGTTGAGTTGTTAGCTATCTTAATGGTATTACAGTGGGTAGAACAAAATAAAATTGTCAAGGTTGTGATATGTTCAGATAGTTTATCATCATTGATGTCTCTACAGTCTTTATCATCTAATAACAGACCTGATATTGTATATGAAATATATGAAACTTTGTTCAGACTTCAGCATATAAAAACAGAAATCAGACTTATGTGGATTCCAGCTCATAGGGGGATTGAGGGGAATGAAGCTGCAGACGTGTTACAAGCAAGCTCTGGAAACATGACAGAATTATGGGCTAGTAGCATTTAGTAAAGCTGAAAGTAAAGCAAAAATAAGAAATAATATTATGAAGGCCTGGCAGAAACAATGGGATGAAGGGAAGAAGGGACGTCATTTATACAATATTAAACAAGAAGTAGGGAGAATGAAATCAACAGGAAGACATACAAGAGAACATATAATTATTTCGAGGTTGAGATTGGGGCATACTGGGTTGAATAAAACAATGCATTTATTGAAAAAGCATCCATCAGGTATGTGTGAGTGTGGAATGGAAGAAGAATCAGTGGAACATGTGATTAGCCAATGTGTCAAATATGAAAATCAAAGGATAAAATTAAGAGATGAATTAAAGAAATATGGAGTGAACACATTAAATCTTAAAAATCTATTTAAAGTTGGAGATCAGATATATAAAGCTTTGTTTACTTTTTTGAAAGAAACTGGTTTAATGAAAAGAATTTAACTGCTTGGGGTTTATTGTATTAATTTATTCATTGGTTTTCTATTTATTTATTTATTTATTTATTATTATTTTTATTTTATTTATTTATTTATTTATTTTATTTTTTTTCTCTTTGATAAGTATACATTTCTGGTCCACACTCCAGCACAGTAGGGGGCGGATATGCACCTTAAACGTTAGTTGCCACCCGCCATTATAAATACAAGAAGAAGACTTGTTTTTTTCGCGGGAAGTTCCTCTGCTCTGCTCTGCTGTGTGTTTTCAGTGCGAATTACATCAGGGAATTTCGATTAGAACAGACTCAACATTCTCTGATTAAGCCATGGACCACAATGGAAAGAACGATACATCACAGCTCAACGGGTAATGTTTTGATCTGTTGTTTTACTATTGAATTCATTGTCGCCACATGTCAGGATAGGAGTCTGTCATCATGACTTTAGATTTGTTCATGAGAAATGTGCTAGAGGACTGTGAGTTGCATGATATTTCGTAAAAAGAGTGCGCTTTGTGCAGACAACAAGGGGACGTTAATAGATTTGCAGAAACTATATATGTTTCTGACACATTATGACAAACATTTAATGCCTTGGTCTGTTAATTCAGTGTTATAGCGTGTATACAACTGACAAATAATGAGAAATAGATTGGACTGGCATGAACTACGTGATCAAATTACATAAAGGACCTATCGCGGTGGTTATATCTTCAGTTTGTAATAAACAGAATTAACATCTTCCGTCTTCGCGGTTGCTTGCGTCGTCACGTTTACGTCACTACGTTAACGCCCCTCACGCGAGCGCACGTTTAAATAGATATATATTTAATTAAATTTAAATCTATTTATCTATTTATTTAATATCTATTATTAAATATTAGATAATATTATTAGAATATAAATGATAATAATTTAATTATATACTATTAAATATTTGTTAAATCTATTTACACATCTATTTCTCTCTTTTGAACTTTAATCTATTTTATTTTAAATCTATTTAATTTAATTATATTTAATTTATAGATCTAATTAAATCACACATAGATGTAAACTGCTGTTTCTGTCAATGCCCCAGTGAAAAATATCACTCAAATAAATAATAAATTAAAAAAAATAAATCCATATAAGATTTTATATGGTCACAAGGTACTTTAATTAGGCCTATGTTTTTAAACATTTATATTTAAATATTTACTACATTATTTTAACACCTAAAGGTTTCATAAAAGTAGGCTACATGTGATATTTAAATCAGAAATCATAGGATTACTTTGTGGTGTTTATTTGTATAAAACTTATGTCGATTTCCTTAACCTGTTCTACTCGTTCTACAGACGTCCAAGAAAACTCTTCGCAAAACGTTAAAATTTTGAACCTCATATCTACGTCCAAGGGACGTCGTAGTTAGACGTCCAGAACCGTACTGGATTTCCACGTCGTGTAGACGTCCAGATATGGTCCTGGACCGACCGACGCAATTTAGACTTGATCTGCACGTCAGGTGGACGTCCAATGTTTGTTGGGGATGATTGACAGCCCTCTTGTGGTCGTGTTTGCCGCCTTCATCCCTGTAAGCTGGCAGTATGTTTGGAAACCCATGGCATTTTCATCTTTATCATGTGAATGATTTTCACATAACTGCACATTTTAAAACTGCTTAATGACTGCCTCAGCATTGTGTCACTGCTCTCCCCATTAGCTTCAGATCATCAACCCTTAGTAATTCACCAGCAGACCAACACACACACACACACACACACACACACACCCACACCCACCTGCTCTTGACAGCTGCTCAAAAAAGACAATCACCAGAGACATTAGGAAAAAGAGTGAGTCGAGTCAGATGGGTCCATTAAATGTTCACACATAAATCCCCATGCCTTTCAAAGACAGTCATTGAAATGTGTCGCAAAAGGTGTAATATCACTTTAAGCTAAAATGGAAAGCCCCAGAGGAGAACTCTCTGATGATAATGTCTGTCAGTGCTCAAATCACACATGTAGACAGTCGTCAGTGGGGCGTATGGGATGCCAGTGTTAAGATCAGCACAAGTAAAAATGTGCTGATGTAGTACTCCACTGAGACAACAGGAAACTTTCATATTACCGGCAAGCTCTTAGTCACACTTTGCTTGTGGATTTTTCAGATATGGATAACTAGAGAGCAGGGTCAGTGACTGATGGCCAATTTAGTGCAGATATATTACCTTTCATAAATGTTTTGTTTTTCTTACAGAAAACAAATAAGCATTCAGCAAGTATACATTGATCAAAAGTGAGAGTAAAGTCAGCCCACTTCAGCACAGGAGCCTCCAGTGTTTCCTCCAGCACAGTTATTTTGAATTTTCTATTCATCAATCCCCCAAAAATGATTATGGTTTCCACCAAAATATTAAACCGTGCAATTGTTTTTAACATTGATAATAATAAGAAATGTTGCTTGAGCAGCAAGTCAGTATATTAGAATGATTTCTGAAGGATCATGTGACACTGCAGACTATAGTATTGACTGATGAAAATTCAGCTTTGCTGTCACAGGATACAGCACACTATTTTGAATTCTAATAATATTGCACAACATTACTGTTTTTAATCTTTTTCTGAACATTAAAAAAGTCCCCAAACTTTTGAATCGTAGTGTAAGAAATAAGATAAAATTTAAGTGTAGTAATTGAGAGAGACATATGCTGAACATTTTTACACTAATTTATGTTTTCAGATATTTAAATAATTTGCAATCCATTTGATTAGTGTCCTCCTGGTTGATTTTTGAGATGGCATAAGGGAATGCTAACACTATTTATCATCCAAGTGGGCACGGATATGGGCCAGTGCTGGTAATCTTGAAATGGTCAAATATTGGCAGTTTTTTTTGGCCTTGCCAACATGTCAGTATCAGTCTGTTGCGGTGCTTGGCACTTAAATCAGTCCCTCCAGGATTTTGTGATTCTGCGATCGCCGAATTTATCGCAAAATCAAGCAAACTCCGCAATTTTCGCAAGAGCTCGCAAATTTTCGTAATTGCCGCAGATTTTCTGCAAATTTTTGTGCTTAGACGCGTCCCGTGAAGTGATCGCAGCGCGCATTGTCAAAGAAAGGTTGTTTCTCAGTTCCAAAAATGGAATGAACAGCCTTGCGTTCTCATCACGCCCGATTTACAAGAGCTACATTGGACAAACGAACCGAAAGCGGAACGAATCCGCGCTACTCGTTTGGGCTACACGGCGCAGACCGTTTATCTGCTCAGTCTGGAGCCGCGGGCTGCTCTCGATCACCGTTATACACAGCGCTGGGAGATACAGTGAAGAAAGTAGTCGAATTCGCTGCAGAATCAGCAACATCTCTGTTAAATCTTGTGAGAAGCATTCAAATTCAAGGCAGAATTCTGTTAAAGCTACAAGATATCAGAACAAACGCCACTGATGTGGAAACCAGGAAAAACATTGTTCAATAAACACAAATCTCCCCCATTCACCATGGATTTTTAATGTGATGACATTATTTGTTCATCCTTCATAGGTTGCCCCCATTTATAAAGCTAAAAGCTTCATAATGTAGGAAAGCAAACACTGATTTAAAAATAAAAAAGACATTAAATTACCACTAGTAGATGGCTGCAGATGAGTACTTAGGCTTAATAGCCATTTACACTCCCTAATATATATATATATATATATATATATATATATATATATATATATATAATATTTTTTTTTGTATTTATTATATTATATTTAGACATTATGAATGACAGTAATAAAAGTTAATTTTGTCTGCATCTCAACTACCCGAACAGCACAAGCAAATCTGTAAGACGTCTGCTAAAGATCTGGGAAACATCTGCTGTGTAATCTGATAAACGTCTCAGAAGCAGTTTTACATGCATTTTAATAAATGTCTATTTGACATCTGACAGGAAACGTCTTAAAGACGTATTGCAGATGAGCAAACACCCTAAAAAATACGTCTTGCATATGTAAATGCAGACATCAAATAGACATCTCCGAGATGTACATGTGCGATTAGGGTGAGTGCTTTACTGTCAGGTGCTGGTGCCACCTTCTGTAGAACTTAATGGCACTGGAGTCCTCAAATGTTAGTCTGGAGCCCTACGATGGTTCTCGAAGTCAGAAAAGTTATAACAATGTTAGAAGAATGTTGTCTGTGGTATATTTTCACTGCAAAACAATAAGAAATGCCGCAAATATCACCGCAAATTGAGAAAAGCCGCAGCAAAATCAGTCATTTTAGGCCGCAAAAATCAGAAAAAAGTCCCGTGAATCCTGGAGGGACTGTTAAATGTTAATTATGATTTAAAAATGGTATATTAAGCTTAATATGTATGCCATAAAAAACAATATATTAATTCTGTCCTTATTTTTATCATGTACTTAAAATACTGGTAAAAATAATTTCACACATGATCATATGCTGTCTTTCCCTAAATGTTGTATTAGTGATGATTTTTCTGTATTTGTGCGCTTTGATGACAACCGGTGTTTAGTCCCCCCCCCCCCCTCATTGCATTCATTCTTTCAATCCATCAGAACACACAGTGAAGGTTTGACAAAGAAGAGGCAGGACTACCTGGAGTGGCCTGAGTATTTCATGGCTGTTGCCTTCTTATCAGCGCAGCGGAGCAAGGACCCCAGTTCTCAGGTACCTAGAGATTGATTGCCTGCTGTCCTGCTAGATTGAAATGTGGGTTGATTTGGTGACCATACATCAATCTGAAATGTGCTGAAATTTACAATCAATATAAAATTAGACATTTTTGTAATTTTTCCAGTATCTCAATTTCTTTCTTTTAAAGCTATTTTGTTACAATTAATATTGGCTTGGAGAAGCTCTAAACAGCTTGGTACTGCAGTACCGTAAAGATCTCCAAACACCCTACAGCTTCTTTTGATCTTATCTGCTCCATGTACTGTAAGAACATATTCTGGTTTCAGAGCTCCCCTGCTGTGCTGCGACCTCCTGGCCAATATAAACACTCCCGATATTTAAGTGCAATATTGAAGTTCAGTCAAGCGTGATCCTCAGTCAGCTCATGCATGCAGCCGTTATTGCTCCTAAAGGCGCAGAGCAGGATTGCATATCTAAAACAAGAGTTTTGGTGAACCGAGAATGCGTGTGCTGTCAGCCTTCTCCTCGCTCACTCACGCTGACTGAACTTCGTTGACAGCGATCCATCGTCTCAGGAAACCCTTTTGCTTTCCTCCTCTGCTGACCTGTGTTGCATCAGATGAATTTGATGGGTCTTGCTGGAACATACAGTAAGCCATCAAGTCAGGTGCTTGACTTAAGTTCAGATCAGTCTCTTAGTATTTTTTTTTTTTTTTTTTTTTTTTAACATCCTGCCACAAGTGTTGTGTTTTTAATGTGGTCTGTCTTGTTACAAAAAGTAAAGTTAAGATTTTATTGGAACTGGAATAGTCCAACACTCAAAAAAAAAAAAAAAAGAAAAAAAAAAAAAGTGGCATAGTTGAAGTGTTTGCATCTGTTGTATTTATTTAAATTACATTTGGTATTTATTCAGAAACCTTAGAATGTGCATAAATCTTTTAATTGTGGAAAAAAAAAAATCAGGTAAAAATCTGAATATGGTTCAAATATGGAATAAGCAAGATTCAGTTAGTTAAAATGAGATATGGTTTACAAATATTAATAATAATCGATAATTGGATTTATTGATGACATGTATACATATATAAACCTGGTTATGTATTTAAATATTTAAAATGCATATGGTTTACTTGTAATGTTACATAAATCTCATTCTTGTTTCGTGTCTGAATTACAAATATGCATGCAAGTTTATTACTTAACCTGTACTCCAGTTGGATGGAAATTTTATATGCAATTAAAATGCTGGAACGGTCGCAATATGATGTCACACTCTGCAGTGTCTTTTTTTTTTTTTTTTAAAAGCATCATTCAATATACAATACATCCAGAATGTAAGAATATTAATCTACTTTGCTGCATCCTGCAGGCTTAAAGTTCACATTTTTTTAAAAATCAAATAAGGTCACAACTTGATGCATTGATCTTTTATTGGTCACCTGTCTTCACATGATATGAATTTGCACAGATTTTCAACAAACTTGAACTTTGTACCACAATGAAATTCGCATAAACTTGCGTTTTCTGATCTTCTGCATTTGCATGTGTATGAATGGAAGTCAGTGGAATGAAAAGTGTAGTATGACTGATTATTTGACTCACTAGACCATGAATGGTTTTTTTTTTTTTTCTTTTTCTTTTTCCCTCTCTAGTACCAGGCTTGCGCCTCTAGGCTGTCTTCATTGTGATAGATGTTTGGAAAATAAGCTTTTTTTTCCACTTTCATTTCAGATTGGTGCCTGTATTGTGAATCAAGAAAACAAGATAGTGGGTATTGGCTACAATGGCATGCCCAATGGTTGTGACGATGACCTGCTGCCCTGGTCTCGCAGTGCTGATAACAAGCTGGACACCAAATACCCCTATGGTGAGTTCTGCATTTGACCCGCAGGTTCTTGGCTTTTGAACTGCAACAATCAATTAATCATAATTATCAGTCACTCTGCCTCTGTTTGACACCGACAGGTCAATGCACACCCACGTTAAGCACTCGCCGAAAAGGCTTTTTTGATTTCAGGCTCTGTCAACACAGCACATGGTGTCTGTTAACGCACTGTGGCGAGGTGTAGGCTCTCGAGTACATAGCGGCGGTCATGGATTAGTTTTCACCTGCATGGGGCTGATGAGAGAGATAAAGGCGGAGCTGCTGAGTGAGGGAATGGGGAAGGTCACTTTGTGGCAGCTATTAGTGTGAGAAATGGAAATGAGCTGGAGCTGGCGTTCCTAAAGGCGGCACATGCCAACTCGAGACTTTGAATGGGTCGGACTGCCAAAGGGAAGGTGTGAAACCTTGGAGAGGATTTATCAGTCTGGCACTTGAATGATCCTCTGAACTGTTCATGACTTGTATTTCTCCCTGGTTTCTGTTGTCAGGCTTAGGAAGAATTTTTTTTTTTTTTTTTTTTTTAAACAAAGCCAACTGAGTTGGACCCCACAAAGTGACCCAAAATTTAAATTGAATGCAGGAAATTGGTTTTGGCTTGGTTGCGCAGACATCGTTCAGTTTATGAAAGTTTTGTGTGTTTTTATGTAGAACTTTTCTGATGTCTGGTATGTTTGAAAAGAAGCCAAATTCTAACTTAGCCAGTCAGAATACTGTCAATGGGTGAAAAGTTTGTATTGTACTAGGGGTGGGCTATATGGAAAAAATATCATATCACAATTTGTTTTGAAATATCACGATTTTTTGTCATGTTGGATTTACTATTTTGCAAGTTGTCTGAGCATTACAGCCAAACTAATTTCCCTATTATAAAGACAAAGCCTTTTAAGGTAACAAAAAAAAAAAGGCAGATATTTAGGCCAAAGTAGGCGAAGATAAAAAAAAAAAAAAAAAAAAAAAATCCATTTTATCTTTCTTTTTAAAAAAGAACAAAGATACACATTAAATACACATAATATACAGATAAAACAAACGGTGCTTTATTTTCAGGTACAATAGGTGTATTTAGCAGGAGCATTCAAGAAATTGAATGAACAAATAGACTGATTCCTAAAGCAACTGTATTAAAGTTTTTCAGTCAAGAGTAGTGAGTGATTTTTCTCTTTGTGTTTTGTTGTTTTGTTAACGTTAAAGGAATAGTTATAGGTAAAAGGTAAAAATTCTATCATCTGTCTGTCATTTCTGTAATAGTGTTTTATTTTTATACCATCATTTACTCAGTTGTTTTAAACCTTTCTTCTGCTGAACGTAAATCCTATTTTGAAGAACGTGGAAAACCAAGCAGTTGCTGGTCCACAGTGACTTCCATAGTATTATTTCCTACTATCAAATTCAATGTGGACCAGCAACTGTTTGGCTACATTCTTCAAAATATCATTTTTTGTGTTCAGCACAAGAAAGAAATTAATACAGGTTTGGGACAACATGTGAGTAAATAATGACTGAAATTAAATTTTAGGGTGAACTATCCCTTTAATGACAGTCGGCTGCATGTTTAATACTGTCCCACATCTAATATACAGGCACATATCCATTTTTCTCTCAACTGTTTACTTTCATTTAGACATAACCAACTGAGTCTATATGTAAACCATGTGTGTTTTGACAGTATTAGCGATAATTTAAGATAAAGATAATTTAGTTCAGTAATCAGGTGCTGTTAGACAGGCTTTTTAGAATGAAACATTTAACCGGCAAGGCTTGTATGCAAATAATGTACTTTTGCGATCGCGAATAAGCGCAGTGTCCTGTCAGAGTAACTCTACCGCTGTATGTCGTGTCGTACAGTATATACAGACGGAGGCGATATTTCTTCAAAAGCAGATCGTGGCGAGATTTTTATCGTCTACGATCAAAAATGGTCATATCGCACACCCTAAACAGTTTTCAGAAGTTTAATCTAGTTGTTTAAGAGTTGGCATGTCTTTAAATATGAGAGCTTATCTGAAATGATGTGTGCAAATGTGATTGTTTACTCCAGATCTACTGTACACTACCATTCAAAAGTTTGTGGTCAAAGTCTGTTATGCTCTGCAGCTTCAGCTTCTTTTATTTGATCAAGAATACAGGAAACAGAGCAGAAATAATATAGATTATATTGTGAAATATTAAATATTTAAAATAACTGTTTTCTATTTTAATATACTTTAAAATGTAAAAGTGTCTTCAGTGTGTCCAAACTTTTGAATGGTAGTGTTTTTCCCCCCTCTTGATAGCTGCATGTTTGTGTTCTCTTGTAGAATAGGTATTGATGAGCAAGGGATCTTAAAAAGGACAAAATCTGTGTCCTTTTTTTGTTTGAAAAGAAAGTTCCTATGAAGCTTTGGTATTATTACCCATATATTTAGCACTAATGATTGCATTTTGTGGAAAGTATTTAGTGACACATACCTGATATGATTTATGAATATAAAAATCCTAAAAAAATCTTATTTGCATTTGTGGCTCGCTCAGGCATAGAGTTCAGTTTCATGCAGAGTGATGGTATATTAATTCTACTCAAAGGATTCATTTGGCATAGCTCTGTCTCTTAATGCACTAATGTGGCACAATTGTTTATAGTCGGTAGGATATCCCTCGTAGTCTTAAGGATCATAGTTTGGATTCTCTTTTGTAATCAGTATGTTAATTTGATTATTATTAGGGATGCACGATAAATATCGGGCGATATTTAATGCGCATTTTGTCAGTAAAGCCGGTTCTGTAATCAGCGGTAAATACCTTCACGTGCGTGATTTCACATTGAGCAGTATTTACTACACAGAGCCGTTGTTCACTGACAAGCCGCGCAAAACCACGCTGATAATGAACGTGGATTTGCGCAGCTTGTCAGTGAACAAAGCGGCTCTGTAGTAAATGCTGCTCAATGTGAAATCACGCACGTGAAGGTATTTACCGCTGATTACAGAACCGGCTTTACTGACAAGATGCGCATTAAATATCGCCCGATATTTATCGTGCATCCCTAATTATATTACAACATTTACAAGAGCTAAGGTAATAGATGAAAAATAAGCACCACTGGACTTTTTTAATATTATGAATTAAAAGTATGTATTTGTGAGGAAAAAGTACAGCTACGAGGACATTTTAACTAGTTGATTAAATACAATGCATTTGGTTCATAAAATAGGTAAGAACTAATTTAAGTGAAGTTTTGACCCCCCCCCCCCCCCAATGTAGCATGTTGCTATGTAGTCGCAAAGGTGTTCTACAGTAGGTAATTGTTTACAGTCTTGTTGGTTATGGAAAAAAAAAACGAAAAAAAAAACAACCTCATGCCCAAGTGGAGTGAAACAGTGTCACAGCTTTACAACTAGGGCTGTCGCAATTGTGAAATTTGGCTGACGATTAATAGTCAATTCATCATTAATCTCAATTATTTCTTTGACAAAGAATTGTCATTTCATTATTAAAATTGTGGAAAAAAATACAAGACTTTGTACTGAACCATGAAACATTGTTAATGGCATAACTGATTCAAAATTTTCTACATGCATAATTTTGTAGAAAAATAATAATTAATAATAATAATAATAATAGTAAATGTACATTTTTGTTTTTGGAAGGCCAACTTAAATGCCATTCACAGTATTAATGGGAATGCATGACAGCTGTTTAACATTTTTGCAGATTTGAGCAAAAATTTAAGCCTAGGTATGAGCAAAAGTTGCAGTGATTCCAGCTTTATGAAGGTTTTGTACAGTACTGTGCCACTAGAGGGTGCTGAAATACTGGCCCAACGTGATTTTTGCCCTGTGAACATAATGGTGCTTTCACCTTATTCTCTAATATGAGACAAGGTTTATATGCTGCAACAAGAGAGAATGACGTCCGTTAATATTGTGCTTTTTTTTTTGCTGCAGCTGCATTAACAACGCGCTTTATACAATACAGATTGTCAAAGCAGTTTCACATTGGTGAACAGGAAACAGTAGAATCAGTTATGGAAATTGGTCTGATTCTGTTGTACAGCAGCTCTGAAAGACAATAGTGTTATTCAGCTTAAGTCAGTTCAGTGTTGGTTCTATTCGGATAGGGCTGTTAGATGAATTGTATTTTAATCCTGATCACGACGACTTCTCTTGATTTAAGCATAATCGTATGCGATATTTACCCGCTGATTGTTTATCCTGAAAATGTTTTACTACCTTTGATTATAGGACATTCCAGTCAGATTAATAGTAATATACATGGATTAAACGTTAGAATTGATTTAAGAGCTGAGAGCTCAGTCCCTCCCATGATCATACGGTTGATCGTACTCCATCATCATCATCATCATCATCATCATCATGGTGCACTCGCTCTCAGCTGTGTGTGTGTGTGTGCCTGCTTCCAGTAAAACACATAAGTGTGTGTATCTGTGTGAATTATTGACATCTCTCTTCCATCATAACTACATGCCCTCTCTCTCTTTCTCTGCTTTGTGCTGAAGCTCTGCCAAAATAAACGTGTCAGGCTGGTGTTTCGTGGTGCAATGGTAATGTGCCACCGCTGATGGGCCAATTCATTCTCCGTAATTAAGGCGAGCAGAGTGAGTGATTAGACAGGGCTTTTTCTGGGTGATGTTGTGGAGAGCTGACATCTGTTCAGACTCATGCTTTGAAATCTTTTTCCTTTTTAACAGTGAACTGGTGACTGGAGCCTTTTTGTGGTGAAGTGGTACAATGTTGACAAGCCAAGAAAGCTCAATCCAAGTTTGTTGTGAAGCAGAGATATTAATCATAGCTTTGACGCATCATTCTGTGCTGCACGTATGTGTGTTCGTGAACTCTGAACATTTCTAACAGGTCTTTCATGTTTTGTTGCAGTGTGTCACGCAGAGCTGAACGCCATTATGAATAAGAACTCGGCAGATGTCAAGGGTTGCACCATGTATGTAGCGCTCTTCCCCTGCAACGAGTGCGCCAAACTCATTATTCAAGCAGGTGAGAGTGTCTGAACTTGTGTTTCTGACTCTGTGTGTGTGTGTATCATGATGTGCATGTTGGTTTATCAATCGACCGTTTTTTTTTTTTTTTTTCTCTCTGTTCAGGAATCACATCGCAGGTGAACAGCTAATTGACATTCATTTTGTAAGCAGGCATTAGTGCATTAATAAAATTAATTGGTGATGCACCAAAATTTCAGCAATTTATTATTTGAATGAAATAGTTTTGGAGGGCCAAAATCACTGACCAGAACAGTGACTTTTAATTAGCGTTTCTCCAATGTCACGCTTTTACTGTGTCCATGTCTATGCATGCATTTCAATAAACATTACTTGAATCTGTCATCCAATAATCGCAAAAAGCTTTTTGCTTTGTTACTTTTAATATAAAACAATGTCTCAGCTTTCAAATTCTGAATTTCATCATTAAATGCAAAGAATAAACATGGTTTGACGCTCTTTAATGTAAAGGATCTACCTCGGTGCAAGCGTCAAGTGAACCAGTAATCTCTTCCTCTTTACTACTAGTTATATAGCACAAAATAAACATGAAATAATATTAGAAGGTATGATGAAAGAAACAGTGCAGCTTACTGAAATGTGTCACGGGTCATGTATGTGCTCAATCAGTGTTTCAGCTGCGGAAAGACATCATTAAAACAGCTTGTAAACAATGTCACAACATTATATTTACCTCAGGAAAACCATTCAGTGTATACTTGTCAGTTGGCTAGGGAGGGGAATTTTGCAAAATATATATATATATATGCTATATTAAATATACTGTTGTTTTCATTATGTAAAGTGTTTGAATGAATCTGTCATGGAAACAAGTTTGTATTACAGCTACCATTCAAATGTTTATTTCGATATTTCAACATCAAATTGAAAAAATCAAACAAAAAAAAAAACTTTTTTTTAAGATTATATTGTGGACTTGGTGCAGATGTCCTTTTGCCATTACTAGTTTCATGTTTTTTGTTAGTTGTCACCTTAAAATGCACAATGCTGTTAAATGTACGCTATCTTGAACATATCAACAGTCCTATTTTCACTGTCAGAATGCTTTGACGCAATAGCAGTGTACACCAGAGATGCATTTAAAGCAAATAAATTTCAATACTAGCACCAACACTGCTCCAGTGAGAAATAATTTGAATAAAAGTTTTCTTTACCCTCTTTAAGTTAATGAAATGCAATCTCTGAGCTCTTAACTGGCTTTGTCTCGCATGTGTGACTCTAAGTGTGACTAAGAATGTACATGTGCTCTCAACTGTTCCTATTGATTGTTCACGCAGTCTGACTGCCGCCTGCTACTTATATGCCTCAAGTATAGTCAGAGATATATTAAATAATTAGTTTTTTGTTCATTGTTACATCGGTTTAGTTTCTTTGTCATCTTGCTAACAGTACGATTTAGTGAAGACCAAGAATTCATGTAATTATGCTTGAAAGCAGGCACTTTCCTTTTCAAACACCTTTAATATTTATATTTTCTGAGAAAGGCACAAGATGAAAAGTGGCACAGACCTGAGCGTCAAACTTGTTTTTTTTTTCGACAACACTTTCACCTCTATTAGATTGCATAGCAAACGTTATGCGTTTATTCAGTTCCGTCTCTGCAATTCACACACATCAGGATCAGCATTTCTGCTCAGATATTTGAGCCTTTGTGCCAGTGCTGATGTGGCTGCAGATGAAATGACGGGTGAGACAGGAGGAAACGGAGGTTCTCGATGGTCACCCTTCCATACTGAGAAACCTGCAGTGGGCGTTGCTTTGAGCAGCCGTCGTCTTTGTGAGCCTTCTTGGCTGGTTAGATATAACCTACATGGTGACAGGTTGTCTTCCTCTTATTTTTCCTTCTCCAAACCCTGCTCTGCTGTTATTTTCAATCTCTTCTTATCTGTTGAACTCTCTTAACACCCCCATCCCCAGTCTCTCTCCTCCCCTCCAAGTCTTTTTGTCCTCATCTTCTCTCTCTCTCTCTCTCTCTCTCTCTCTCTCTCTCTCTCTCTCTCTCTCTC
>JAFVLL020019739.1:0-41446 GCA_021397915.2 Tor tambroides
ATCGTGCAGCCCAAACCGTAAGGCCTAGAGACTTGAAACTTGGCCAGATCGTAGAGCTCAATTTGGGGAGAACGTATCAAAGTCTCAGCCCAATCGGCCAAACGGGGGCGCTACAGCGCAAAAAACCAATTTTTCAGACGTTTTTGGCCATAGCTCGTGAACCGTTTGCCGTAGACTAAAAATTTTTACATCGTTGCGATCCTTGCGTAGGCCCGAACAAAAGTTCGCAGTCTGGTTTTTCGCTCTACGACGCACGGTTTTCCCGGAAAATTGACCTAAATCCCAGACCTACTTTTGCGAACTAGTCCTAGGTTTTTCGCCCGATCGGAACCAAACCACTGCAGCAATGTTGACTGGACACTGAATATCAATAATTATCAAAAAAAAGTTGAAATTTTGATTTTCCCACGAAACAGTACGCCAATTAGCATCTATGCTAACGTTAGCCAAATGTTAGTTGAAGTATAACTCCTGATCGGAATGAGATATCTTCACCAAACTCGGTACATATGTGTATGAGCTCAATCCTTGGTCAAATAAAAAAAAATTGCGTAGCTCTGCCACTTGGGGGCGCTATAAGACAGAAAAAACACATAAATGACCATAACTAGGCAACCGTTGGTCCGATCAACTCGAAAATTGGTATGCAGCGTCTTTGTCCGAAGGGGCACAAGTGTATATGAGGACATTCGCGTATCTCAAAAAAACATGGCCGCCATTGGCCAAACAAGTTTAAGCACCTATTTGACAAGGTTAACGGAGGTCGATCGGAATGAAACTCGGTGGGCACGTTTGACTCATGGCCCTAAAGGTCTGTAAGAATTTTGAAATAAATTGTCCACTAGGGGGCGAATTTTCATTTTTTAAGCACATAAAGGAATTCATATCACACAGTTTTCCACACATACACTAACTATGCATATCATTTGATAGATCTCCACATCCTGAGCAACTTTGCCTCAAGAACCATTTCTGTCAATCAAATCGTTCATTAATTATTCAGCAATATGTTAAAAACCTACTTTTGCGAACTAGTCTCTGGTTTTTTGCGCAATTTCGATCAAACCACTGCAGTAATAATCTCTGGACCCTCTAGATCAATAATTATCGAAAAAATGTTGAATTTTGTCCTTTGGTTAGCTCTAACTGGCTCATTTAAAAAAGTGGGCGTGGCCACACATACCCAAAAGCCTATAAACCCTAAACAAAAACTTGAAACTTTACGAAAATTGGGGAAAACATGTGTCACATGACTGTTAACAAGCATGAAAAGTTTCATCAAAATCGGACAATAGGTGGCGCTATAACAGTGAAAAAAGCCTTCAAAAACACAATATTTCAATTGTACATGAATTTAATTGTAAAAAAATCAGCTTAGATATTCACAAATACACTAGTTATTCATATCATATGATAGATCTCATCATTCTGAACAACTTTGTCTCTAGGATCACTGTCGTCAATCGAACTGTTATTTAACTATTCTCAAATATGTTCAAAACCTACTTTGGTGAACTAGTCGTAGGTTTTTAACCCAATCGGAACCAAACTATGGCAGAAATGTTCTCTGGACAGGGATTATCAATAATTATTTTAAAAACTTTGAAATTTCCACTCACTTTTGTAATGGGGCCCCAAAACGTTTAAAAGTCGCGGACCAATTTTACGAAAAAGGCTATAACTCGAGAACGAAATGAGATATCTTCACCAAACTTGGTACACATATATAGTAGTAGAAACTTTGGTCAAATAACAAAAAAATGCACTGATCTGCCACTTGGTGGCGCTATAAGATCGAAAAAACTGTAACTGGGTAACCGTTGGTCCGATCGACTTGAAATTTGGTATGCAGTGTCTTTGTCCGAAGTGGCTCAAAGATCTATGAGGACATTCGCTTATCTCAAAAAACATGGCCGCCATCGGCCAATGAATTTTGAGCACTTATTAGACAAGGTTAACGGAGGTCGATCGGAACGAAACTCGGTGGGCATGTTCGACTCATGGCCCTAAAGGTCTGTAAGAATTTTGAAAGAAATCGGCCACTAGTTGGCGCTAACGAGATTTTTGGCTCCGTAATCACGTGGTATTTTACATATCCACACAATATGCATATCATCTGATAGATCTCCTCATGATGAGCAACTTTGCCTCAAGAACCATTGCTGTCAATCAAATCGTTCATTAATTATTCAGAAATATGTCTAAAACCTACTTTTGCGAACTAGTCTCTGGTTTTTTGCTCAATCTCGTTCAAACCACTGCAAGAATAATCTCTGGACTCTCTAGATCAATAATTATCAAAAAAATGTTGAATTTTGTCCTTTGGTTAGCTATAAATAGCTCATTTAAAAAAGTGGGCATGCCCACACATACCCAAACGCCTATAAAACCTAAACGAAAACTTGAAACTTTACGAAAGTTGGTGAAAATATGTCTCATATGACTCTTAACAAGTATGCAAAGTTTCATGGAGATCGGATAATAGTTGGTGCTATAACAGTGGAAAAGGCTTCCGAAACACAGTATTTCTAAGGGAAATGACCTCAAATTGCAATAAAATGTTAATAATATTCACTTATACACTACATCTTCATATCATATGATAGATCTCCTCATTCTGAACAACTTTGCCTCTTGGACTAATGCTGTCAATCAAATCGTTCATTAATTATTCACAAATATGTTAAAAACCTACTTTTGCGAACTAGTCTCTGGTTTTTTGCTCAATCTCGATCAAACCACTGCAGTAATATTCTCTGGAGTCTCTAGATCAATAATTATCAAAAACATGTTGAATTTTGTCCTTTGATTAGCTACAACCAGTCATTTAGACAAAGGGCGTTGCCACATATACCCAAAAGCTTATGAAACCTAAACAAAAACTCAAAATATTACAAAACATGGTGATAACATGTGTCAGATGACTCTTAACAAGCATGCAAAGTTTCGTGGAGATTGGATCATAGGTTGTGCTATAACAGTGAAAAAGGCTTCCGAAACACAGTATTTCTATGGGAAATGACCACAAATTGCAATAAAATATTCATAATATTCACTTATAAACCATATCATACAGTAGATCTTCTCATTCTGATCAACTTTGCCTCTAGGATCACTGCTGTCAATCAAACTGTTATTTAAGTATTTCAGATTATTTAAAAAAACATGCTTTTGTCAACTAGCCTTCAGTTTTTAACTCAAAATCAATCAAATCATTGCAGTGCTGTTCTCTAGACTCTCTAGGTCAATAATTATCAAAAAATGTTGATAATTTAAGAGAGATTGGGCAACAAATAACACTATAATAGTTATAAAGCTTAAAAACACAGTGTTGTATGAGAAATAGGCATTTTATAACCACTAGATGGCAGCGTAAGGCCACTAATAGGCTTATTAAACTCTCAATCAGTAGTGTTCAATGGCTACTGAAGGATTCATGATAAAATCACTGTTATAATACTTTAAACCTTACTGAGTCAAAGTTTACCATTTTGTTCATACAAACATGTCAGTTTTTATAATTTTGTCAGATTATGATTACAGTGAAACCTGAAAATGACATCTAACCTCTTAAAAAGTGAATAGGTGAATTAAGCTTAGTTACCTATCACTTATTTCAAAAATCTGCATCTGCAACAAAATGTGTGTGCATGTATGTCCGTGTATGAGTGTGTCTGTGTGTGTGTATGTGTGTAAGCAGGCTTAGTGATTATTGCTGTGATAGTTTAACCATTTCATTTCTATATGTGTGTGCATGTCTGTGTACAAGTGTGTTGGTGTGTGTGTGAGCAGGCTTAATGATTATTGCTGTGATAGTTTGACCATTTCATTTCTATGTGTGTGTGCATGTGTGTGTGTGTGTGTGTGTGTAAATATGCTTATAGAGTATTAATAGGCTAGTTTAATCATTTAATTTCAGTGTGTGTGCATGGGTGTTGTGTGTCTGTGAGCCTGCTCTCCATTTTGGATGCTTTTAACTGTCAGCCATACATCCAGGTTGGCCAAGACCACCTTGAAGGCCGTGAATTGCTCGAACCCCGGTAATCGCTGCTTGCAGCTATATTTATTATTATTCTGCCCTAAAACGAATCGTGCAGCCCAAACCGTAAGGCCTAGAGACTTGAAATTTGGACAGATGGTAGAGCTCATTTTGGGGAGAACGTATCAAAGTTTCAGCCCAATCGGCCAAACGGGGGCGCTACAGCGCAAAAACCAAAAATTTCAGACGTTTTTGGCTCAAAGTCGTAAACCGTGTGTCGTAGACTCAAAATCTTTACATCGTTGCGATCCTTGGGTCAGCACGAACAAAAGTGGAGTCCGAAATTTTCGAGCTACGACGCACGGTTGGTACCGCAAAATTGACCTAAATCCCAGACCTACTTTTGCGAACTAGTCCTAGGTTTTTCGCCCGATCGGAACCAAACCACTGCAGCAATGTTGGCTGGACACTGAATATCAATAATTATCAAAAAAAAGTTGAAATTTTGATTTTGACGCGAAACAGTATGCCGATTAGCGTCTATGCTAACGTTAGCCAAATGTTATTTGAAGCATAACTCCTGAACGGAATGAGCTATCTTCACCAAACTCGATACACATGTGTATGAGCTCAAACTTTAGTCAAATAAAAAAAACCGCGCAGCTCTGCCACTTGGGGGCGCTATAATATAGAAAAAACACATAAATGGCTATAACTAGGCAAGCGTTTGTCCGATCGACTTGAAAATTGGTATGCAGCGTCCTTGTCCGAAGGGGCACAAGTGTATATGAGGACATTCGCGTATCTCAAAAAACATGGCCGCCATTGGCCAAACAAGTTTAAGCACCTATTTGACTAGGTTAACGGAGGTCGATCGGAACGAAACTCGGTGGGCATGTTCGACTCATGGCCCTAAAGGTCTGTAAGAATTTTGAAAGAAATCGGCCACTAGTTGGCGCTAACGAGTTTTTTGGCTCTGTAATCACGTGTCGTTTAACATAGCCACACAATATGCATATCATTTTGATAGATCTCCTATTGTTGAACAACTTTGCCTCAAGGACTATTGCTATCAATCAAATCGTTCATTAAATATTCTCAATTATGTTAAAAACCTACTTTGAGCGAAAAACCAGAGACTAGTTCGCAAATCTCGATCAAACCACTGCAGTAATAATTTCTGGACTCTCTAGCTCAATAATTATCGAAAAAAAATTTGAATTTTGTCCTTTGGTTAGCTATAACTGGCTCATTTAAAAAGGGGGTGTGGCCACATATATCCAAAAGCCTATAAAAGCTAAACGAAAACTCAAAACTTTACTAAACTTGGTGAAAACATGTGTCAGAAGACTCTTAAAAAGCATACAAAGTTTCATGGGGATCGGACCATAGGTGGCGCTATAGCAGTTAAAAAGGCCTCAAACACACAATATTTCTGTATAAAAGGACCTGAAATTGTAGGTAATGTTCATATATTCACACAAACACAAAAAAATTGTACGAAACTTGGTAAAGACATGTGAAACATGACTCTTAACAAGTATGCAATGTTTCATGGAGATCGGACCATAGGTGGCATTATAACAGTTAAAAAGGCCTCAAAAACAAAATTTATATAGAAAATGACCTTAGAATGTTGAACATGTTCATATATTCACACAAACACTAGATCTTCATGTCATATGATAGATCTCCTCATTGTGAACAACTTTGCCTCTTGGACTAATGCTGTCAATCAAATCGTTCTTTAAGTATTTCAGATTATTTAAAAAAAACAACAGTTGTGAACTAGCCTTCAGTTTTTAACTCAAAATAATAAAAAAAAAAATCAGCACAGTACTATTCTCTAGACTCTCTAGGTCAATAATTATCAAAAAATATTAATAATTTAAGAGAGATTATAGTGAAATATATTATAGTGAAAATAACACTATAATGATAATAAATATCAAAAACACAGTGTTGTATGAGAAATTGGCATTTATAACCACTAGATGGCAGTGGAAGACCACTAGTGGGCTTATGAAACACTAAAACCATACTGTTCATGGGTGTTCTTATGTAGATGTTATAAAATCACTGTTATAACATTTAAAATCACATTTAATTCAAGTTTACCATTTTGTTCACACAGATGTGTAGGTTTTTACAATTTTGTCATATTATGATCATGGAGAAACCTGAAAATGACATATAAACTCTTAAAAAGAGAAGACTTGCAATAAGTATTGTCACTTATAATTTATTTCAAATATCTATATCTGCAACAACATATGTGGTATATATGTCTGTGTGTGTGTGTGTGTGTGTGTGTGTGTGTGTGTGTGTGTGTAAGCATGCTTACTGATTATTAATATGATAGTTTAACCATTTCATTTCTATGTGTGTGTGTTTGTGTGTGTCTGTGAGCCTATTATCCATTTTCAATGTGTTTAACTGTCAGCTATACATCCAGGTTGTCCTAGACCCTAAAATTGTACCACCCGAAGGCCTTAAGGCTCGAAACCCGATACTAGCTGCTTGCAGCTATATTTAGGGGCCAAGCACCGAAGGTGCGATGGCACCTATTGTGTTTGTTGGCGTTATTATTAGGGGCCAAGCACCGAAGGTGCGATGGCACCTATTGTGTTTGTTGGCGTTATTAGGGGCCAAGCACCGTAGGTGCTTAGGCACCTATTGTAATCGTTAGTGTTCTTATTAGGGGCCAAGCACCGTAGGTGCTTAGGCACCTATTGTAATCGTTAGTTTTCTTCTTCTTCTTCTTCTTCTTCTTCTTCCACCCCGAAGTCTATGGCAGCCCACAGAACCGCTTGCGAGAAAGTTGTGAAATTTGGCAATAGAGGACAGTCTCAACATTAACCATAGCAAATTTGGCGTCTCTAGCTCAAACTCTCTAGCGCCACCACTTGTCCAAAGTTGCACTCATGTTTATGCTAATAACTTTTGAACCGTAAGCCAGAAAAGGAAAATTCTTTTTTCTTCTGAATCCTTGGCTCATGCTGAGTCGAATGAAATCCAAAATTAAAAAATCGTAAGGTTTAGTTTTTTCACTATTTTCAATTGTTCGAAAAACCTACTTTTTCGAACTCGTCCTAGGCCATTGCGCCGATTTTCACCAAAATTAAACCAGATCATCTACAGACCATGCTGGCAAAAAGTTATGGAATTCAAGTTGATTCGTCAAACCGTTCTCGAATGACACGCAAATTAATTGTACGAAGCTATATTTAGGGGCCAAGCACCGAAGGTGCGTAGGCACCTATTGTGTTTGTTAGTGTTATTAGGGGCCAAGCACCGAAAGGTGCGATGGCACCTATTGTATCCGTTGGCGTTATTATTATTAGGGGCCAAGCACCGAAGGTGCGTAGGCACCTATTGTGTTTGTTAGTGTTATTAGGGGCCAAGCACCGAAGGTGCGTAGGCACCTATTGTATCCGTTGGCGTTATTAGGGGCCAAGCACCGAAGGTGCGTAGGCACCTATTGTAATCGTTGCCGTTCTTCTTCTTCTTCTTCTTCTTCCGTTTCTTCCGCTCGAAAGTCAATGGCAGCCCATAGAACCGCTTGCGGGAAAGTTGTAAAATTTGGCACACTGATAGAGGACAGTGTCAATAGTAACCACAGCAAATTTGGATTCTCTAACTCAAACTCTCTAGCGCCACCACTTGTCCAAAATTTCACTCATGTTTATGTTAATAATTTTGAACTGTAAGACACAAAATTAAAATTCTTTTTTCCTCTGAATCCTTGGCTCAAGCCGAGTTGAAAGAAGTCCAAAATTCAAAAATCGTAAGGTTTAGTTTTTTCGCTATCTTCAATTGTTCGTAAAACCTACTTTGTCGAACTCGTCCTAGACGGTTCATCCGATTCTCACCAAAATTGGCTCATATCATCTACAGACCATGGTGGCAAAAAGTTATGGAATTCAAGTCGATTCGTCCAAGCGTTCTCGAATACCGTACTAACGAATTCGCCGAAAAACACGCAAAAATGGATCTGAGGCTATATCTCCGCAACGGTTTGGCGTATTGAGACCAAACTTGATGTGTGTTATAATAAGCATGAACTGAGACTACCTGCAGTGTTTCGGCGCTGTGCCCCCTAGTGGTCAGGAGATATGAAAAATGCATATTTTTGCTTATAACTTGTGAATGGTTTGGCCAAAAATCACAAAACTGGCCTCTGTAGATTCGGTGCATCATGCCGAGTCGAATGATATCCAATTTTCCCATGTCAGCCATTTTGGGCGTCGGCCATTTTGAATTTTGTATTAAAATGCTATATTTTACGAACGCATTGACGTATAATTACGAAACTTGGTATGCTTTTTCAGCACCATGCCCTGTTGGTACTCAAAAAGTTTGGGGGCAGCGCCACCTTGTGGCCAAAACTTATAATGAAATTTAGAAAAAGGCTAATAACTTTTGCTTTGCTTGGTATTAATAGATTCCTTGGTTCATGCCGAGAACATCGATACCAAATTTGCAAATATTGGCTTAACTTCCTGTCCGCCATTTTGATTCATGTTGAAAACCTACTTTTTCGAACTCCTCCTAGACCGTTAGTCCGATTTTCACTAAATTTTCCTCGGATCATCTTCAGACCATGCTGGCAAAAAGTTATGGATTTCGTGTCGATATACGAAACGGTTTTCGTTTAGCGCATCAACGAATTTGTTGGAAAGATGTCAAACAGCATCTGAGGCTGTATCTCAGCGAAACTTTGACATATTAACACCAAACTTTGTATGTGACATTGTCATCTCACACTGACCACGCCACGTCAGTTTGGTGACAGCGCCACCTATTGGTCAAGAGTAATAAACCATTCATTAATTATTAATAATGAAATTTCTAAAAATGCTAATAACTTTTGATTGCATTAGCCTATTGTAATGAAACTGGTATTAATAGATTCTTTGGTTCATGCCAAGAACATCGATACCAATTTTGCCATAATTGGCTGAACTTCCTGTCCGCCATTTTTATTTATGTTGAAAACCTACTTTTTTGAACTCCTCCTCAACCGTTTGTCCGATTTTAACCAAAATCTAATCATATCATCTTCAGACCATGCTGACAAAAAGTTATGGATTTTGTGTTGATAGACAAAACGGTTTTCGCATACCACAGCAACGAATTTGAGGCATGATGCCAAAATGACACTTGAGGCTGTATCTCTGCAATGCTTTGGGATATTGACACCAAACTTTGTGTATTGCCATGTCACCTCACACAGAAAACACCAATATGATTACCCTGAATATTTAACCATTGACTGTAGCCAGTCAGCATTACAGTATAATTTAGATCTATAAATTTTTACATCTATTAGACTTAACTTCTAATTTAAGTGAACTTAAAACAATCATCACATGAACCTATTATAATAAATTACACATTTAGCTACTTGTGCGCTTCAGCAGAAATATACAGAAAATGAATACTTACCAAACACTAAAATCTAAATTAAATATAGATGAACCCCTTAAAGCTATAAAAGTTATTGATTTCCTCTTTTTTTCTTTGTTTCTTGGATTAATAGACATCACAGCAGCTGGTTATTTGCCTGCTATAGCTTTAAAAGCTGCTGCTGCTGAACGTGACGTGGATCTGACATGCAACTCTCTTTACCTTTTCTGACCCACTTCAGGTCTTAAAGTCTCTACTAATGGTGATTGAGTTGAATCGGGTGTTTTTGATGAGGGAGACAGTGCTGGGGTGCCTCAGGACAGTTTTTAAAACCATTTCAGAGACATGTTCTTAATTGTGATGCGTATATAACATATTGCATGCATGCACGCAGTTTTAAGGCAGCTTTAATCGCCTTTTTGGTAACTTCATGCCTTAGCTGACGGCATAACTAGGACACTGCATGCACGTAGTTTCTTTCGCTGTTTCATATGAAATGATACAGGCTACAGCGCGCGCCGGCACCTTTGTGCGTGTATTTGAAGAGCGCGCGCTACAAGCACAGTATCTTCTCTGCGCTCGTTTGACTCGCGCCTGCCGCGGAGATGACGTTAGAGCGCACGTCTGAAACGTCTCCAGTTTGATGTGGTCATAAAGACGTTCTGCATCTAAATAAAAGCAATCCTTTTCAAGAAAAAAGAGACAGCGGCAGCAGTTGCCAATGGGGTGGCCAACCCTTGCCCCGCCCCTGCGTTAATTGCGTTAAATATTTTTAACGCGTTAATCAGAAAAAATTAATCGCATGCGTTAACGCGCTAATTTTGACACCACTAATATATATATATATATATATATATATGATCTAATTTATCGAATCTTAATTTGTTTAATTAAAATAATTTATTAAATAATTATTCAGTGTTATTTGTGTATTGTGTATTTTTTATTAATTGTATAACATAATTGTGCAATATTAATTAATATCTTATTAAATTTAGTTTTTGCATTATATATAATTTAGTGCAAATTATAAAATTTAATGATATTTAATAAAATTTTATTATTAATTTATCTAATTTAATTTCCTTCTAAAATCCTCACATAGGCTTTTAATGCCTCTCAGCTCATCACAAGGTGGCATCTGTACCATCTCATAATGTCAACACGATTCTGTCTGTGTTTTTTTGGTCTTGGATGTGTTTGACTGGCAGCATCTGATGAAACCATCTGTAAAGGAGCATAAATGGATGCGCTGTTTCACCCTGAAGGATGGAGTCAATTATTGTGAGAGGTTTTTTTTTTGTAAACAGCTGATAAGAATAAGAAATTTTTATGGTTGTTTTCATAGATTTTTGTTAAGATTAGCAGAAGGATGGTGGCTGATATCACCCGATGGAGATCAGGTGTGAATTAGCTACTAGCAGGGATGATATTCAGTATTTCTCTCGCGGCTAGATCTTTGATGTTAAAACGTCCACTTGGCAACCTGCCGAGAAAGTTTACTGATGTTGTCATTGTTGACGTCTAATCTTTAAGCTCATACATTTAGCCTACAAGGTTATCCAACGCTCCTATCTGTGACTTTCAGATCACACATCTCTACTTCTGTTCCCAGCATGCCAGCTGCTGCTGAAATGAATAAAATAGTTGGCAGGATCATAAAGTCTTGAGGGATTGAATATACTGCAACTCTCTGTCCTTGTGTGTAAATGTCTTCGTGAAAACATACTTGAGAATATGAAGTACTATATGAACTTACAGACAGATGCACATACAGTATATAACATCTTTCCAGTTTGGTCAATGATGCACAAACTATTAAATGCAAGTTTTACAACAACAAAAGACTTAATTCACCTTGAATATGATGATGCACGGTTTATGTAATTGGATTACCAAAATAATAAGTACATTTATGCAACCAACATAAAATGTTTTAGAAACATTGTGAAAATAGCTGCCAGTAAGGGTGTGTAATGTTAATCGTCTGCGATAATACCGTAATTGTTGTTTTAATAGAGTATGTCATTCACTTTTCAAAAAACAAACCAAAACATGTCTTGAGAGTCCAAAAGCCTTCATTGTGTGATGAAACCTATTAGAATGCAGTTAGAATACCCCATAATTAAAAAAAAGCAAAAAATCCCTGTATGGCTTTTTGTATTTGATATTTATAAGATATGATATAGTTAAGCTCAATTACGTAAGCAAGAGTACAAAACAAGAATGTAAAATTTAGTGAGTTACATTTTTTTGTTTCACCAATGAAAGTAGATTTCCAGACAAAGCCGGAGCTGAACATTTATGCATCTCAGAGCAACACTACAGTGAGTCAGTGACTGAACAATCCATTCATAAAGACAGCGGCTGCATTCGAAATCGCATGCTCTCATGAGTAGATACTTGTTTTGAATAAGTCATAATTTTGCAACCACTAAAAAGTGTATTCCAAATAGTATGAATTTGTGTAGTATGAATGTAATCTGGATATACTACATCCACCATGTTGTCATTGTCACATAACCTACCAGCGTCAGTTGTGTCACATCACTGCCTTTCATAAATCCTCTCCGGTGGCCTCATGGGATAGTAAAGTGCCTATCGTGGGTATCACGTCAGAGGCAGCCTGATCAAGAATCGTAAATATCAAACATATTTGATATTTACGATTTGAGTTCGGGGATCGTCTCAATCCGTCTCGATCAGGAGCAGTTAAACAATCGTAATGACACCACACAATAGAGGATTTTTTGTACAAAAAAACGCTTGCGACAAGCCACGAATCGGGCCACCCCCCCGATCGTTTGGGGGTGCGAATCGGAAATATTGTTTAATTATTGGTATCAAAAAAAATCACAAAAAATATTGAGATATAATTTTTTTGTCAATATCGCACACCCCTAGCTGCCAGTTAGCCTATTGTGCGTGGTTACCAAGATGGAACAAAAGTTTTTTTTTTTTTTTGGTCCTTTTTTTTGTCCAGTTATTTTTGAGCATATGAAACATCATGTTGTGCTTTTATTTTGAAGTTTGTTTTTAATGCTTTTATTTCGTCTTTGTTCGCAGATACTGCTCTTTAAAGGGGTCATATGACGTTGCTAAAAAGAACATTATTTTGTGTATTTGGTGTAATGCAATGTGTTTATCTGGTTTAAAGTTCAAAAACACATTATTTTCCACATACTGTACATTATTGTTGCTCCTCTATGCTCCGCCTTTCTGAAACGCATCGATTTTTACAAAGCTCATCGTTCTGAGAAGCGAGGTGTGCTTTGGAGGCTAACGTTACTCTTCCAGGATCAGGAAATAGTCCTCCGTAAAATGCGCTGCACACACTCTAATATTTGGGTTGAACTGTTCTGGAACAGTGTTGTAAATACAACTTAACGACTAATTTCTAGTTGTGTCCTCTTTTGGAAGCCCAAACAAAGTAGTTTCGCTTTCACAACGAAACACAATGTCTCCAGGACATGGCGCTGGCGGCAGCAACAATACTACAGCAAGAATAAAAATCACACCCTCTTTCTTTGCGTAAACATTTGGGCGGTGTTATGAAAATCTCCCCACACCGTGACGTAGACATGTGGGGGCATGTTTAAATGAGCCTTTAAAAGAATATCTCTTTGGTTTTGAGACTTTAGTCGTCGCAACTTCAGGGATCTTATCTATGCGCAAACAGCTTGTAACACTCCAAAGAGAAAGGAAAACTTAAAATCGCATCATATGACCCCTTTAATATCCAGCTAGGTCTCGCTTGGCCAATTAGTCTCATACTTATACACAATTCAATGTGTGATGTTCTTAAAGCCTGTCATTGAGTGATTGTTCATATGATAATAGTTAAAAGGCAGATTATAAAATTGCATATGGGGCATCTAAACAATATATATTTTTGAAAAGTTTATTGAAATAACCTCATCTTTTGGCAATGCAATTGCATTTATTTTTTTCCCACCAATTATTTCTGTCTCAAACATTCTAAGAATCTTCAGTGGAATCATAAAAACAAACAATAAAATCGTTATATTCTTTACGATTCCCATTCATATGTAGCACGTTTATTTCTGTTGCTGCAGTCAATAACCTGAGCTGCATTGAAATGATGGTGTGTTTGACAGGAATACCAAGCGTTGATGTTCCTGGTCAGTTCTTTTGATGCATTTTTTATTACTGTGTTTTGGCTTCGTTTTTGACCTTGAATCACTGCGGATCACTTTCGTGTTTGTTAGAACACATCCAACTCTTTTAGATTATGAACTCGGCCTGGTTTGTACTTTTTGAAACTTGTTTTTCACGGCTTTAATAAACTACATATGGATCCTAATCCTGCAGGCATTCACAGAGCGGTGAGATGATGTTGTACAGGAAGACGGCAGAGGCAGGAAGGGAAGGAGTGAAAGAGAAATCCCTCTTCAAGAATAGCTCCAGAGCCGAGCGGCTTTTCCTGCAATAGGAAACCTGGAACGGGAGGGTGAAAGCCTCGCTAAAGCATTTGCTGACAGAAATTCAACCGTAATGGGGAAAAAACGCACACTTCTCACAGCCATTCCATGGCACTTTTCAGGACGCTCAGCCAGACTTCCTGTTTCCTACTGAGATACTTCCTGTGGACACCAACAAACCGCTCTTCACATTTGAAGGGTTTTCTCCTCGTTTTGGCACTGTTTTTTTCTTATTCTTTAAAAAAATAGAGGATCTTTATCTCCATATGCTTTCTCTCCCATTCCCTCCACTTCCTATACATGTCCTTTATCAAGCATTCATCTTTCTTCTGGACTCTATAATTCGTGTTTATGAGTTGTCTGTGTCAGAGTTCATGGGAAGGAAACTGAACCCGTCATTGCAGGTGTGTATGATGAGGCATGACAGCATGATTATGGATGCAGTGAATATTAGACATTTTTTTAAGTAATCATGTTTTTTGTTTGTTTTTTTGTTTTTTAAATGTTTTGCTTTTATTATGAAATTTATAAAAAAAAAAAAATATTAAAACTATATATATATATATATATATATTTCTATTTTATCGATTTTTGTAATTATTTATTTTTAAAGTAATACTGTAGTTCACAATATTTGTCTGAAAACTCTGCCCAAAAAGTACCATAATAATAGTGCCATATATAAGTCATCAAAAATGCCAAAATGCCATTGACCCACCAAAACTGGTGACTTGGTTCTGTGAGAAACCTAGCCTAAATGTGTCGTAAGTCTTCAGAAGTCTTGAAATAACCTGGACCACTTTTATGGTGCTTTTTTTTTTTGCCTTTTTGAGTAGTAGTGGTAAAAGCAGTGACATGTATTGTGTCCACATACTATTTGGTCCCGTCATGTAACTGTTTCTGTTCTCGTTGGACTAATTATTGAGCTTTAGGCTACAGGAAATGGGGATCTGTTTCCTAGAAGATATTGGGTTATAGTCTTTTTTTGGTAATTCAACATGTCATGAGTCATGTAGATTACTGGATGAGTCTTAGGCTTGCTTGGTTTGATTGATTGGTTGAAAGAAAGAGGCTCCTTTTCCACATTGTACTTTTGGGCTCGAGTCATGGTTTGCTTGCTTTGTCGATTACTTGTGTCAGCTGTTTACTGCTGAGTATCTGCATTATAATATGAGAAACGTGAATGAGAGCATGCAAAGATGCAAACTGTATCAATACCAATTTGCTTTGGCGATTTTTGACTGCTTGTTTTCATGCACATTGTGAATTGTATCCCAAACCAAAGAGACTCAGGTGTAGTTTGCTGGTGCTCAACCGAATTTTGAAAACTGTGACACTAACCAGATGAACTGAACTGACATCAAAGGGATGCTTTATCAAAAAGACGGATCAAACTGTTGACATCAAAAAGCTGGGGTGTGAAAGTGCACGTAAAGGTGAAGCGTGTCAGAATTGCAAAATGAATGGCTTTTGCTTAACGCTAACTTGTACGTTATTTTGTTTAATTTTGCACTTTCTAAAATATTGTTTTCTGACTAAAATTAGATGCATTTCAGAAATCTGTTAAAAGCAAAGGAAATTAAATTCATTGAATAAATTTAAAAGATATCTTCATCAAAAAACTACAGTATGTCTAGTGTCAAAAAAAAACTGCTCTCTGCCTTGCCTTTGGTATGAAAAATAGATAACCATGCCCCAGACTTATCTTATTGGTTGAGCCAGTTTAGCTGTGTCAGGCTAGTCGGGGTTAAACAACCACAGCAACGGAGTCACAGTGTCTACACTGTTGAACAAACCTACTTATAGCCTCTACCCTGGAATAGAAGAAAGGAAAACATCGGAAGAAACACCTTTAGGATGCTGCCTTGCTCTTTGTAAAGTTGCATAGTTAGCAGGCCTGTTTGTGTTTTTAAAACACATGCACACACATTATTTATTGTGGGAAGCTGGCATGTTTCTGCTGACAGTCCTCTTGAGTTCTTTATTGAGGGCAACAGCTGGCTCGTATCTCACACCCAGACACACCCTCCAGTGGCACACTGATCTCTCTGTTTCTCTCTCTCTCACTCTGCCCCTTTTTTTCTCCTCCACATGGACTCTCGGCCCCACATGAGTGCACAAAGAGAAGTCTATTTCCCTCCAAATTAGATTTGCTGGAGGAAAGAGGTTTTGCGCTGTTGAAGCTCACCCAGACTGCAGTAATATTTAGCTTTCATGCATGCGTGTGTGTTTGTAGTTCTGCGACATATCTAAACCTCACTGTATAGATCGGACAATGACTGGCGTCAGTTTCAGTGTTAGGAATCTAGCGAAGGGAATGCTGGAAAGTGCCGAATCGTGCCACTTTTGACCTGTTTGTGAAAACACTCTAGACTAAAGATGGACTTGAGCTCATGTTGCTGGAGGCTGAGATGTTGGGTAGGTGGTTTTTTTTTAAGTTTATGAATGTATAGTATGAAATATATGAATTACTTAATTACATATTTTTATGTATTATTTTTTATACTTTAATATAATTTGTTTATATATATATATTTGTGAAAATTGAATTGAAAATGAAAACTGTTTACTACATTATTTACTTTTTCGTGAAACACAAAAGGATAATTTTTGAGGAATATTCACAAAGCTGTTTTGTATATATTAATAGTTCTGTCCAAAAAATCTTTGATTGGGTTATTTTCCTGTTGTAATTAAATATAGAAAATAATATACTTACAACCATAATTTAATAAAATTTTAATTTTTTTTTTTTTTTTTTTTTAATTTTTTACATTATTTTTTTGAAACATGCATGGAGAGTTGCTGATTAAATATTCATTACATTTTATTTTTGTATACATAAGCAGATCACGTTGCCCACATCTGTCCAAAATAAATAAGTAAATAAAATAAAATAAATAATTAAATAAATAAAGACCAAAAAAGGCATCAAGAAGTACCTTAAAAGTAGTTGACGTCATTAACACCTTAATCGAACCTAGTGATAGTCTTTTCTTCATCAAAAATCTTTGAAGACCTAAGATATGAGTAAGTTGGTTTTTGATTTATAAATATCAAAACTTTCCTCTTTTGCCGAACTGTTCCTGTAAGTCTGGCTTCAGGGATTTCGATATCTTGTTTGCATTCATAAATGAAGCATTATGCAATAAACAGTATGCAATATAATTTGCTAAGCAATTGAGAAATGGATTGAAATGAACTGAATGTAATCATGCACACATTAGCGGTTCCACTGAGACGTGTCCCTCAAACGCAGTTCATAATCGCATGCGATCATCTGAAGTGGAGATGAAAATCAGAGGTGGGAGAAACCGTGAAGCGAGATTCCCAGATTCCCTTTCCACATTTCTTTGAGCATGTTGTGGATTGCTGTGAATGACAGTTGTCTGAAATAGCTGCAGGTGTGGGCCGCGCTGTGAGGAGAGAGCTGGCCCACTTTTGTTGTTTAATATAGACAGGTGGTATAGTCTGAAATGAGACTGCAGCTGTTCCCCAGTCTCTCGATTTAATGCACATGTAATCTCATGTGAACCTGTGTGTGTGTGTGGATGTGTGAAGATGTTGCTGGCATTTAGGCAGCCGTTTGGCCCAGCAAAGTCCTGTGTTCCCCAGTGGGGGTTTTGCTCCGTCACAGCTGGGGTCTGCGCTGCTTCATGCTGATGCTGGCCTCGACTGCTGTCTGCTGGGGAACCGGCCAGTTAGTGAACGCAAGGCAGTGTGATAGTGTTAATCTGATCGAATCTGCCATGGTGGTTTATTTAATTCATAGCAATCATGCTGTGTCATGCATCTATTTTTATACTTTTTATATTGGGTTGTTAAAACACTATCAATCTAATGTAGAATATGGTCATGCAGAATGTGTGTTTTATAAGCACTAATAAACAGCCAATATGTTAATAATAGGCATACTAATAAGCAACTAATCGTGAGGATTGTTTCCTATACTAAAGTGTTACCAAAAACAATGACTTTTATGCCATATTAATCAACACACTACTGCTCAAAAGTTTAGGGTCAGTAAGATTTTTGTCTCTTATGCTCATCAAGGCTGCATTTATATGATTAAAAATACAGTAAAAACAGAAATATTGTGAAATATTATTGCAATTTAAAACAAATGTTTTCTATTTGAATATATGTTAAAATGTAATTTATTCCTGTGATGCAAAGCTGAATTTTCAGCATCATTACTCCAATCTTCAGCGTCACATGATCCTTCAGAAACCATTATACTATGCTGATTTGCTGCTCAAGAAACATTTCTGATTATTGCCAATTGTGGTGTTTAATATTTTTGTGAAAACTGACCAGAAACTTTTGAACGTTAGTTAGTATGGCACATAGAAATTTTCCTCATACTAAGAAAAATAGGTTAACAATTTAATAATCACACAATTAAGTTCCATCCCTGAAAGATGCAGCCTGTGTGTGTGTGTGTGTGTGTTTGTTGTTTTAATCTCCTGGAAAATCCCACTCTAAAAATGTCTGTCTGGCTTCAAGACGAGGGCAGTAAGTATGATTTGACGTCACACCACTACCGCTTTATAAAACATCTTAGTCAGTTATGTTTTATTGATGCATGTGCATTCATGTGCACATAGATTTCTAGCCAAAGTCATGGTGATCCGCTATTTATTCTGTCCATTTTTTGTATCGCATTCCTATTGAACATCCGGTTAGTGTAAAAATATGAGCGTGTCTGAGTTTGCCCAGCATGACGGCGCATTACAGAACAAATTGGCCACTTTGGGACATATCTAAATGACTCCCTCCGCCCCGCATTCACCACACACACTAAATAAACGCTGCTTTTTGAAACGGGGCCATTAGTCCTGAGGACTGACCATTACCCACACTGCTGCAGTGAGTTTTCAGCGCTCCCCCGCGTCGCTCCGCTGATTTATTACCGCCAGTGATATTGACCTTGTGGTTGTATGGGTTCAGATTTGTGCTGGTCACTTGCTTTATCTCAGCTCTAACTGAACTTTCAGGCATGGAGAGTGAGGTAAGTTTGATATTGAAATGCTTTTTAATGAGTTAGCATGGATCATAACTTTAGCAAGATTCATGTGGTCCTCTGTGCTGTTTAGTGATTAGTAGTCGTATGCAGGATAAAGTGCGAAAACCTTTCAGCCTATACATCCTGCTGATTCTTTTAATTAAGCACCTTATAAAATCAAACTCACCCTGTTGAACTGATGAATGATGCAAACCTGTAAAAGACTCTGAGATCCCTTGGGGAGATGCGTGTCTGTGAGAAAGAAATGCTTGTCTAATGTCTCTATGTGCCGGTTTCTTGCAAAGCCAGCTTTAAAGGAATAGTTCACCTCAAAATAAAAGTTAGCTTACATGTCATTGCAAACCTGTATGACTTTCTGTCTTCCTTGGAACAAAAGAGAGTCATTTGGAAGCATCTTTACAGCCTAAAATGACAGTTCCTAGTCTGTCAAATTGCAAAGATTACACCATAAAAATGTCCCATACAGCCTGTGCACTGTATCCTGAAGCCCACACTGTAAAACATTTCACGTTGGTTAAACTTAGAAACGAAAGTTCACCTGCTGCCTTAAAAACGTGAGTTAACTCAACTTAAAGATACTCTTTGTTTCAACTCAAGAAGTTAAGTTTTACAATTTATTAAACTAACAGTCATTTGTTGTTTCAACTTGATGCTCTGAGTTAAAACAACTTACTATGTTACATTATCATTTCAAGAAAACCCAAATCAGCTCATAATAAATAGACTTGTAACTGGTCTGCTCAAAAATATAAAAATTTTATTGAAATACTTTCATACAATGTTGTACAAGCTTTAACATTGGTTTGAGAATACAAATTCTTGTTAGGAAAACAGGTTTTAAAAAGCCATTTAAGAACACAAGTGCTTAAACATCCATTTCATCAAAACATCCAAGTTTCTCTAATATTATACAGAACTAGAAGAAAGGTAGATGAGTGGTATAAAAGAGATATAGAAAACGTAACTGAGGGGGAAAGAAAAAGGCATGAATTGGGGAAAAATGAGGAGTAACAGGCCGTGTAATGACACAAAATAACCGCTCATCAATTACTTTAAAGATTATAAGTGTACTCTACATAAACATGTACATGTAACTTTTTGACCTTTGAATGATTTGCAAAATACATGGTCATTGACTCTGTTGAACAATGCTCATGTAGGAAACTCTTACTAAAAGCAATAAGAACATTTCACAAGCATGTGAAATTTGTCTGTTTCCACCTAAGAAAGAAAACTGTGCTTGGGTAAATCAGAATTATGGCATATTTGATGTATGACATAGTATGACAAGTTGAGATAATGGCATAATTATGAGATTTAAAGTCAAAATTAAGATTGACATTAAATAGTCTAAATTCTGGATTAAAACGATTATGGGTTCAAATTAAAGGCATTATTATGAGATTAAATAGAAATTATGAGTTAAAAAGTGATAATTATGACAAAAATCACAAGTGACCATATATATATATTATTATGAGATAAAATATATTATATATTATGAGAGAAAAATATAATTATGAGATACTAAGTCATAATTATGAGATAAAGATTATCAATTGTCATAATTTTGACTGTATAAAATGAGATATTGAGATGTTGAAATTATGAGATAAAAAGTCAAAATTGTAACAAAAACAACTGGAAAGTCAATTTTAAAAAGAAAAAAAAAGATTTGAAAAAATATTTAAAGTTAAAAAGGTATTTATTACACATGTCAAAATGATGACATTATAATTAACAATCATGTTTTATTATCTCATAATTATTATACTTAGTATCTCATAATTATATATATATTTTTAATCTCATAATTATGTATGAGATTGCAAACATATTATGCATAATTAATTTTAACTTTTTAGGTCATAATTATTATTTAACAAAGCATGACCCCCCCCCCCTCCCTTTTGTGGTAGAAATGGGTTTCCATAATACTCCATGATTCTGCATCTGCATAGTAGCTTTTGTGAAGAACACAGCTTTATTTACATCACCTCCTCTGAAGATTTCAACTGGTGTTCATTTTTGTGTTTTTAATGTGTTGCACCATGGCTTTGATGCTCCAAATCAAATATGCAGAATGTAAAATAAATTTTGAAAGCTGCAACAGAGGGGAGGATTTTCAATGAATAATGGGGTCTGTTCTTCATAAAAAGTTGTTGTGTGACTTCAAAACGTTTGAAATGCAGTGAATGAGGTGTATGGAATAATTTTTGATTTTCAGATCTCTCAGCATACAGGTTTGGAACAGCATGAGGTAGAGTAAATGATGACAGAATTTTCATTTATGGGTAAATTGTCCCTTTAACCAGATACATTTGCTCAGTTCATTTGCAGAACCGGAGGCACTTAGACTCAGTGTGATCTTCAGCTCAGATAGTGACATGTGCTCAGCCAATAAGCAGATGTGAAACAGATAGACTGTGGCCTCATCGATCCAACGCTGACTTGAATAATAGCCGGGCTGCTTTTTACCCTGAAAGAAGAGAGCTGTTCCAGTCTCTGGACTTCTTGGTGTGTGATTGAGCTTTCATGCCAGCAATCGCTCCCCGCTATCTGTCCCGCCCACCGTCTCAGGGGACTCGGGTCCAGAGACGCCCCAGAACAGCAGGCATAACCTGAGGAAATGCCGATGTGTAAACACGGCCGTGACTGGGAGTTTCCCGCTCTGAGATCAGTGAACTATGATAAGTGTGTGAGGGCTCGGCCGTGGGAAGCGGATTGGCTTCTTCTCAGAAAAAGATGCTTTTTGATGTGGTGCAGGCTTCATCTGAAGTGCCTGATCTCTTGCTCTACTGCTGTGGTTGTGTTTTTAGATGAGCCACTGGGATTTAGGGATGGGTCACTATGGCCGACTGGTCATCCAACAAATGACTTGTTAGTTAGTAAGGTCGGCTCGTTCTGATATTTTCAGTGGTGCTGCTTTAATTGGTATGTATATTGTGCTTCAGGTATTAGACAGTTTTGCATGGTTAAACCCTTTTTATAAAGGGTAGTAAGGCTGAATAGTTGACTACTTGTTTAAACAACCAACTAGTTAGGAAAACTTGGTAATTTAGAACAGCGATTTTTGAACTTTTTGATGCCACAGACCTTCAAATATGAAGATTCCCCAGCAAACGGTGCAATTCCTAAATTACAATTTCTGTTTCAAATAAATGCTGTTCTTTTGAACACTCTAGAATCCTGAAAAAAAAATGTCAGTTTTCACAAAAATATGAGGCGGCACAACTGTTTTCAAGATTGTAATAATAATAATAATCAGAAATGTTTCTTGAGCAGCAGATCAACATATTAGAGTGATTTCTGAAGGATCACGTGACACTGAAGACTGCAGTAATGATGCTTGAAGTTCAGCTTTGCATCAAAGAAATAAATTAAATTTTTATAATACATTCACACTGAAGAGAGTTATTTGAAATTGTAATAATATTTCACAATATCACTGTTTTTACTGCATTTTTGATCAAATAAATGCAGCCTTAGCAAGCAAAGGAGACATTCAGAAACATTTTAAAAACATTAAAACATTCAAAAACAGTACACAATCTTTAAATGTTAGTTTATATTACCAAACCTTTGAATGGTATTTTATTTATTTAATGGTATTTTTATTTTATTTTATTTTTATTTTTTTTTGTTTTTTGATTTTTGTTTTGTTTTGTTTTGTTTTTTGTTTTGTTTTGCTTTGCTTTGTTTTTTGTTTTGTATTGTTTTGTTACATTTTCTCTTTGTACACTACAAGTTTGAAAACCTCTGTTTTTGTGCAACCCTTCTCTGATTTGATCTCCATACTTCAATATGACGTCTCATTTTTATTCCCATCTGCCTTGAGTAAGTGAATGAGCAGCGATACAGCGATGTTGGCAGACAGCTGCTGGTTCATTTATCGTCCTCACCCATTGACTCTCGGTCTCTTTTCCTCTTTGCAGGGAACGAGGGATCCCGTGTTCCTCACTGGAGTGAGTTTCCCACCTGATTGGCCCGTCTACACTGAGACACTTATTAAACTCAGCGTCTACGGTGTGAACGACGGCCACCAGCAGACGGTGAGTTAAGAAGGCTATACTCTTCACACTGGATGAGATCTGAGCTACACACTGCTCTCTCGTCTCAGTTCCTTTCACTTTTGCTTGTGCAGATCTCAGTCTCTGGTTCGTGGATTTGTTATGGTCCCGTTATTGTGTTGCTGATTTGCGACCTGAACTGTGCTAGTTGGGGCTTCTGGGGCCCGAATGTTGTTTGCAAGGCCTTGAAGTTTTTTTTTTTCTTTTAATCACCTGCTTGGTAATGTTTGTCACAAAATCATTCAGAGCTGCAGCTTTAGTCTATAAATCAGACATTGTCTCGCAAGCCACACGTTTGATTATTTTGCATAATGTCTGGCACATTGACGTTTATTCTGCTACAAATTGACAGCTCATTTAATTTCTATCACATCGGTACGTTCTGTAGACAGCACTGAAGAAATGAGATATTATTTCGCAGACAAAATCTGAAAACAAAGCAGGAGAAACAGATGCGCATGAGAAATATGCCAACTTTAAGACACGAGTCTGGACACTTTTCAAACATCTTTTGTTTAGACATGAGACTCGCAGAGTTTACAGAAACTGATTTTATTGTGTAATTTGCAACTTATCTCTCTTGTGCGCAGTATATATATCGAACTATGAAAAGCCAAAAGGGACTAAATCTAACTTTAAATACTGTTAAAATCTGCTAAATATTCTGAGATGTTTAAATAGATTGTAGAAACCATTGCCACCAATGAGGCTGAGACTAAGATTAAGGTGATATTTTTTAGTTTTATTTATATACTTTACCAATGTTATTTTTTTTAATTGATATACTATCTTAGTTTTTGTTAATATTTTGAGTTAGATTTTAGATTTATATTTTCTGTTTTCATTTAAATTTTAAAGTTTTAGTAATTTTCGTTGTGTGTTTTTGTATATAGTTTTTGTTAAATTAAATTTTTTAGTTTATTTAGTTTTATTTATTTTAGCACTTAAACTAAATGAAAATGAGAAATATTGCCTTGGCAACTGGCTGAAATAAAATAAAAATGACAAAATAATAAAATAATGAATAATTAATACATTTTACAAAATTTTTAAAAGATCTTTTATTTCAGCTAATGTTTAGTTTATTTCAAGAAGTAAAAAAAAAAAAAGAGGTTTTGGTACATTTTAATCTTTAGGTGTTAACTATAATAACCCTGCTTTATACACTGTATACATTTACCAATAATATACAACACACATTTATTATAAAATTATTTTCTATGCTGTTAAAATTTGACCCAAATTTGATTTTGAACAATTCTGGTAATATAATATACAAATCTGGGCAAATCTTGTGTTAATTTTTGTGATATTATAAATGTAATGGCATTTCTCACATATAGTTTATCACTACACGCCTTCAGCTTCAGTGAATAAAGCAGCTGTCCAGTGCTGTGTGTGTTTGTCATTAGGGCTGGGCGATATATCTCATGCGATATGCATGCGCATCTCGTCAGTAAAGCCGGTTCCTTGATTAGTGGTAAATCTCCATCACCTGTTTTCAAATGGAGCGGTATTTACTACACAGAGCCGTAGTTCACTGACAAGCTACACAATATCGCTTTCATTATCGAAGGCGATTCATCTGCAATAATGAACGCGATATTGCGTAGCTTGTCAGTGAACTACGGCTCTGTGTAGTAAATACCGCTCCATTTGAAAACAGGTGATGGAGATTTACCACTAATCAAGGAACCGGCTTTACTGATGAGATGCGCACGCATATCGCATGAGATATATCGCCCAGCCCTATTTGTCATGTTGCCCTCCTGAGAGAGTCAGGACCCTCATGACATTCATGACAGTCCCACAGCAGACATCGGGGTGCTGTGGCCTAGTGGTTAAAGGTCAAGGCTGTTAACTGAAATCTTATGGGTTTAAATCTGTGAGTTGTCATCATTGTGCCCTCGAGCAGGACTCTTCAGCCCTCAATTCCTCCTGTGGGATCATCCATGCTTGATTCATTTCTCTGAATTCAAATGGTTGGTTTCTGTGAATCACTTCCAAACCACTTCATACCGGCAAGCCTCAGTAAGCAGGACATTAGCAGGAGATGCTTAATGAGAGCGAGAGAGAGTTTTTGAGATTCTGAGCAGATCCGGAGCAGGTTTCATTTGAGCATCATTTCCTCGTCCGCCTGTAGCGTCACGCTTTAGTATTTCTGTATGAGTCCTGCCTCACCGGCATGAATAAGAGACCAGGAAGAGCGATTGGCAGACGGAAACACTTCCTGATTGCTCTGGCTGGGTTTGATCTTGCCAGAGGGCATGAAGTCAGAGCGGACAGGTGGACCGCATGCCATCTCACATATATAGATAAAAATAATAGCAGGGTTATTCCTGCTCTACCTTACGAATATGATTCGCAAGCTCAGGCACTCAGAACTTATTTGCATAATGGCAGGAAAATGAACAGGATGGTCATAAAGAGATGGAGTTAGTCATGTCATGGTCAATTTATTTATTTATTTTACAACTTTTTGACCATCTTTTGAAACACTGATACGAAGTACTGATACCTGAGTAAGTAATACTTATATTATATTACATTTTATATGATATATTAATTAATATTAAATGTGTTATAGAAATATGTGACCCTGGACCACAGAACCAGTCTTAAGTCTCTGGGGTATATTTGTAGCAATAGCCAACAATACATTGTATGGGTCAAAATTATTGATTTTTCTTTTATGCCAAAAATCATTAGGATATTAAGTAAAGATCATGTTCCATGAAGATATTTAGTAAATTTCCTACCGTAAATATATCAAAACTTAATTTTTGATTAGTGATATGCATTGCTAAGAACTTCATTTGGACAACTTTAAAGGCAATTTTCTCAATATTTAGATTTTTTTGCACCCTCAGATTCCAGATTTTCAAATAGTTGTATCTCAGCCAAATATTGTCCTATTCTAACAAACCATACATCAATGGAAAGCTTATTTATTCAGATGTATAAATCTGAAAAATCGACCCTTATGACTGGTTTTGTGGCCCAGGGACACACACACACACACACACACATATATTTATATAGTATATAAATATAAAATAAATATTACATAATTTCATCAACATTAATATTATACAAAATATAAATATTGTGTTTATTTTTTTTAATGATTATATAATAAGATTTTGTTGTTTTGCATAATAATGTATGATATTGAATTTATTTGTTTATTTATTTATTGCAACAACCAGGAACATGACAACATCCAGTCAAACCAAAGTTATTTAAATAAATAAATAAATTTTTGTTGAATTTCACGTCTTTAAAAATGTAGTTCAATATCTTGTCCAGAATATTAAAGCATATGTGATGGGCACATGTAGATGTACTGTGTAATATTAATGACCCACAGCACTGCAAGAGCACAATATTCTCAAGAGGTTGAAATTCCAGGAATAGACTTTGTGTATGTACTATATAAATAGTGCAAACTTCTGAACCCACAGCAGGGGTTTGGAGTGGAATGGGGTCCGTTTCTGTCAGGACCAGAGTTTACTCAGGAGATTGCCGTCTATATATAGTGGCTTATCTGAAGATCAAAAGACTCCAGTCGGATGTGTTTGCCTTTCCTTGAAACAGAGACGGATCGCTCAGTGTTTTAAACATGTATGGTAGTGCAGATCTTCATGTTTTGAAATGTACAGCTTTCATTAACATACCTCCTTATCATTCTGCATTGAAAATAAATAAATAAAAACTGGGAAAATTATGGCATTTTGATAATCCAGAAGCTTGTTTGCTTTAATATAGTATCCTGTTGATCTCGGTGCACCCTGGAGCGGCGACTCTAGCTGGGTCAAAACCAGTTTTGCTTCAGGACTGCAAAATGCAGAATGATTACAAATTGGCTTCAGAATTATTTAAAAAGCAAATTTAAATCAGAATGTACTTAAAAATCAAACACTGAAATGTTAATATTACTTTGAACTGCATAGGCCCAAATATTATTAAAATGACAGACATGAAGCAACTTTATAAATTAGCAGAAACGTAATTTAGGTATTTTTAGTTTGAGTAGTCTTTAAATGTTAGATGATTTTGTGCTCTTGGTAACCAATACTTTATAAATCTCACTGCTAGTGAACCTTTTTTTAATTATAGTTTCGGTTGTCATTTTTTTTGCACCATAAAGTTTGACAGAATGCACAGTCTTTGATGTCAGTTGTAAAAGTTAATATGCCTATTGATTTTGCGTGGTGTTATGATAGTTATTCAGAGTTATGTTAGATGCATTTTATTTTAGCATATTTTTCCTCCTGTTGTGCATGACCTTGTCAGAATTGACCTGTGATGCAGCGGTTGAAGTGATTGGAGGTCACCTCATGAACAGTCATGGTTCAGTCTGAGACATTGTGGAAAACATAATGAACTTGATTATCCTGCACGTTGTGTGGGAGAGAGAGAGAGAGAAAAAAAATTAGTGGAGAAATGAACAGCAGTAAATGCGGCCAATACAGATAAGACTTCTCATATCTTATAGCACTTATGTACCTGATTTAGGAAGCTCTTTGAGAGGCAAAGTAATAGCGGAGCTACAAGTTGGCTGTCAGGAGAAAGTCATTATCTAGCGTCCGCTGGACTACTGAACATGTCATAGCTGTCGCAGCGGCGGCGCGCTGGCTAATCAAGCGCTCCTTTTATTTCCATTCAGACTCGGAGGGAACGAGCTCCCAGATAATGAAAGAATATTTTTATCGCTTAGTCTTTATGAACCGCCCCTTAATTTGATTGTCTTGATGCACGGCGGTGCTTGTGGGAGCGAGGAAACATTTGCATAGTCACTGATTTTCCTAAACATATAAAAAACTTTTGCAGGTTATTAAAAGTATGCGGTTTATCCAGTGTGAGAAGTGGTTCGTTTTTGGAATATGCACAAATACTGAGTAAATTGTAAAAAAATTACTGTCCATGATACTAGAATTTATTTATTCATTTGATTTATTTATGTATGTAAGTAAGTTGGATCATGCTGTATGTGTTAAATGTGTGCAGATCTCCATGTTTTGAAATGTACAGCTTTCATTTATGAATGCAAAACATGGCTACTTAACATTCTGTGTTAAAAACTGGGAAAATTATAGCATTTTCTTTTTATTTTTGGTATTTTAGAAGCTTGTTGGCTTTAATATTTTATCCTGTTGATCTCGGTGCACCCTGGAGCGGCGGCTCTAGCTGGGTCAAAACCAGTTTTCCTTAACATGCAAAATTAAATGAAAATGTAATCAAACACTGAAATATATATTTTAATATTACTATGATCTGCATAGGCCCGATATTATTTTTTTTAATCAAAATTATTAAAATGACATAGACTTGAAACAAGTCCGTAGAATCAGCATTATACAATAAAATTATCAATACAAATAAATAAATACATTTCATAAACATACTTTTTTTTGTTTTAAAAAGTCATTTTGCTTTGACATTGGGATTATTTAGATGTTTTTCCTTGAATAATTTTGACAAACATTGCTGGTCTTTGATCTAGTCTCCATATTTCTGTAAAGCTGCATATGTCTCAAACATATTGATTTAGCTTTTTGTATTCTCATTGTGGTGCATTAAAGGGATAGTTTACCCCAAAATGATTTTTTTTTTGTGATTCCAAACCTGTATGAGTTTCTTTCTTCTGTTGAACGCAAAAGAGGATATTTTGAAGAATGTTGGTAGCCAAGCAGTTGATGGATACTATTGACTTTCGTAGTATATTTTCCCATACTGTGTAAGTCAGTGGCTACCAGCAGTGTGGAGACACACTTCAGTCCCATCACGCGCACCAGGGGTCAGTGTGTTCCAGATGCTCCTGGATCTTCTGCGTCTGTCCCATCTTGTTTCTGGCTGCTTTTAGCACCATTTTGTTGCCTCATTTAATAAAAAAAAGAAAAGAAAAAGAAAGAAAAACTCGCAAGTCAAATGGAAAGCAGAACTCAACCTTTAGCAATGGTTTGCGGGTACACTCTCAAAAAAAAAAGGTACAAAAACTGTTACTGGCACCATACCCTTTCAAACAGTATTCCTTTTTTTTTTTTAACCTTATTTACCCCTAAAGCATCCTTAAAGGTAAAAAATAGTACCTATAGTATTCATATTAGTACCTAAATGGTACATATTTGTTCTTTCCAAAAAAAGTACTGCTCCAGTGACAGATTTTGTACCTTTTTTTCTGATATAGCAGCGGTGTTTGAAGTGTTTACATACATACTTGAAACCCATGATATGTTATAAGAGCAATCAAAATGACACATTTTAAAGTGCATAAATGCTCTGCAAAAATGACTTTTAATGAGTTATCAATTGGTTGTTTTTTTGACTGGGCCAATATACAAGTCAATATTCAAGTCAATATAGAATCTAAGGAAATAAGTCTTTTTATCTTATCTTGTAAATCTTTAAAAAATACAATAATATTTTTTATTTATTATTTATAATATACATTTATAATAATTCTAATGATCTATAATTCTAATAGTAACTTTAATAGTTTAAGTATTTAATAAAATTTTATTTATTTATATTTTTAATTAAAGTTTTTAGAGGGTTATAAAGAATTCATAGACCTTACTAAAGCAAAGAAACATGAAAATAAACCAAAATGTCCAAAATAAGGTGAACAATTTGACAAAGCTCTGGATAAATTAAATGTGTACATTTTACTGTGTTATTTTAACTAACAGAAGCATTCATTAACAATAGGATTTATTTATTCATTTGATCTGTTTACTCATTTTTTGCTTTTTGATAGGAATTTTTAGAAGGCTATAAAGAATTTCTATAGACTTTACAAGAGCAAAGAGACATGAACATGAAACCAAAGTGGCCAAAATAACGAGAACAACCTGAAAAGATGTAAATAATTTTAATTTTAATAATGCATTATTTTAAGTATTAAGCATATTTAAGCATTATATTAAGTATTCTTTAACAATAGGATTTATTTTTGCTTTTTGATAGAATTTTTTTTAGAAGGTTATAAAGAATTTCTAGACCTTACAAGAGCAAGCAAAAAAAAAAAAAAAAAAAAAAAAAATTAAATAAATAAATCAATAAATAAACTATAAAATAAAATAAAAAATAAATAAAAAAAGTTAAAGTGGCCAAAATAAGGAGAAGCAGCTGACAAAGCTCTGAATTAAATTAAATGGGAACAAAAAAGTTAGAGAATTTCATTATCTCTTGCATTTCATCATATTTTCAGTGTCAGAGTTGTTGATCTACTTGGATGAACATCACGTGTAATTCTCCCTGTGATTGTTGTCAAGCGCCGACATGAAGCTCTTTTTCAAAGCCGTCAGTGGAGAAAGACGGCCACATATATATGGTGTCGTTACGTCACTTTGAGCGCTAGCTCTCACTAGCAGCATCATAGCGCTCTGTGAAGTTCACATCTCACACTCTCCTGTACATGCAGACCGGATCTGATCAACATGATGACCTGTCAGAATCCATACATTTCTCTGACATCTCCTCACATTTCATCATCCTGTTTGAAAATCATGTCATCATAACGACACATGAAGAGCGACGCCGGTTCTCGCAGGTGAGACGTCTTTAATCCGGAGAGAAACGCAGATCAAAGCCGTACAAAGAGATGAAGATGAAACAAAGGCGGATCAGGAGCGAGACTCGCGCACGTTCACACTCGACGCTCCTGGATCGGTTTCAGAGACGACACAGATAGCAGCCGCAGTCAGCGAGTGAAGCTGCTCACCCGCTGTGATATCCCAGCATCCCGTCTACTTTTGGCCTGTAATCTAATAGCGCACACCTGAAGACCTTCCCAGCGTCCTCTGCAGGGGGTCTTCTCTCTGCTTATGTGTGCAAGCAGCACACTGACTGTCTGCATGTGCTCATCATGTGCAGGAAACAGAAGATATGTGCTTTTCTGCCCAGTGCTACAGAAGACAGCTGGAGGTCTTTTATTCACGCCGCCTGCATGTTTTCCGTCCCTCTGTGCCAGTATGTGCTTGTGTTTGTGTACTTGAGTTAGTCAGCAGACTGTGGGTGGTCCATGAACACTATAAATTTGACATGATTCATTATAGTTTAAAAACATGTATGTTTGTGTGTGGACACAGTAAAAAACTTCCACCTATTTCAACCTAAAAACTTAAGTTCAGTTGCTGCTTTATTTTGAAGTATACTTGATCATAGGCGGAAATCCCGGGAGGGTCGGGAGGGACTGGACCCCTCCCTAACCGTTGTCCCCCGTAAAAATATGATTAAAAACCACGTAAAACGTGGTTTAGAAACGTTTTGAGTCTCCCCCTCCCTTGCCTTACAGTGCTTTGGTCCAAATGCTTTCCTCTTATACATCACCTACACACACACCACCGGTGAGAGAGAACGAAGCCAATAGTTGTGGAACTCCAGTAAGTAAGACTGTCAAGGCTATTTTATTCACTTAAACATGAAGTGATTATTTTCTCTTTAATACAGATGATGCCAATGTATTTTTCGACGAGTCGCTATGTTAGCAATAATAACGTTACCTGCTTGACGGAAAGGGTTGCCAGGTTTTCACAACAAAACCCACCCAATTGCTACTCAAAATTAGCCCAAAACTAGCCCAAACTAACCGCGTTTTGAGGGGTCCCCCGGTAAAAATCGCGTTCCAGGGGCTAAAATACACGTTATTGGGGTCGCTTCAACCCGTGGACATGAAAACCTGGACAACCCGTGACAACAGTCATAAAGTAGCACAATTCCACGCGAAAACCGCAGATTGGCAACACTGTGATGGATAGTAATTTCTACAACGGACGTGCTGTACTAATATTAGTTAGGCTTTCCTCTATGTATACATATCCTTACAAGTACAATTTTAGCTGTATTATTTGTGTCCCCTTCAAAAATTGCTCTTGAGAAATTTTATGTTTATTGTCCCCCCCCTACTGTTAGATGAAATTTATGCCCCTGTACTTGATAGTAAAAGTCATTTCTTTATTTAACTTAAATTACAGCTTAAATTACATTAAACCGAATTAAAAAAATTGAAAAGAGAATTTCATATAAAAAACGTTGAAATTGCTCTACTTATTTTGATGAGTTAAATTAATGTAAAAACATAAGTTGCCATGACTTACTGATCATATCACTTTTTGCTTTTTTGCGTGTGTGTGTGTGTGTGTGTATATTGTACTGTATAATATACAATAATTTAAGTGAGTAATATATTAAGTTAGGTTGGTAACTGACATTTAGCTTACATAATAATGGCATATTACATTTATGTAATTTATATATTTTATTCAACGCTATCTCACGACCAATTCATACGTATTTTACGAGGTGACTAATTCTTACGAATTCGTACGACCTCACTGGTACGATTTAGTACGATTTGTCTAAACCCCAGTGACGGGTAGGTTTTGGGGCGGGGTTAGGTGTAGGTCATTTGTATAAATTCATACGAATTGTGCAACTCGTAAAATATGTACGAATTGCCGTGAGATCGGGCTGATTTTATTACATTTTACTTGAGTTAGTGAACAGATATATATGAATGCATATTATGATCAGCATAGAAACTTGAAATTAATTTTGATAATTTTAACCACCATATTTTATTTTGTTTTATTTTATTTTATTTTCAAACAGAATTGCCATTTCTCGTACGTTCTTGTGTTAATTGGATAGGGTACGTATTGTTTGATATATGATATTAAATTAATTGATAAAACTGATTTATGTCATGCTTAAAACTCTTGATTTTTAATAAGAGCAATCAAAAGTACAAATTTAAAGTTCGTGAATGCACTTCTTCATGAGTTTTTAATTAGTTTTTTTTTTAATGTTGCCAAGATAAATGTGCTTAAAGCAATAGAGCATAATACATTAAGACTAAAAATACATCAAGAATTTTGTTTTATTTTATTTGATATATTTTCTTTTCTTTTCTTTACATTTTTATTTTATGATTTTTTTCCTGGCTTGATGAACAGATTGCGGTCGATCTGTGGACAGTTTGAATCACTCTGAATGGCATTATTCATTACAGTAAGAGTAATGTGTACAGCAGAAGATCTCCTCTGCACTTCTCCTCTGCGAGTTCTTTCAGGTGTTACGGATGATCCGTCTTGTTCCTGACACACTGTTCTCTCTCTCGCACCTTCCTGGAGAAGTGACTCAGGTGTCGTGGCTTCTCTCCCGCAGGACTCATCTCATTTTTGTCGATGTGAAGTTGTCCATTTCCATTGCACTCACTGAAGCAGTGCATGCGGTACAGCAGGCAGCCGGATGAATACAGAGTATGATGCTGCAGACTCAATGAAGTTACAGCGGCATCGTGAAACTTTACAGTAGTAGAGAGATATTTCAGCAGCTGCTTTGCAAATGTCTTCAATCAGAAACACTTTTTATAGTTGTGAATTGGCAGGTAGGGATGTTACAATTCACTCAACTCACAATTCGATTCAATTCACGATTTTTTTTTTTTTTTTTACAAAATGAGATTTAAGACGAATTATAAATGAAATGTGTCCTTTTATGCAGCATGTTTCTTTGTGAAATTGAAATATAACACTGTAATAATGTACTAATATAGCACTTGCATATTATTGCTCTTTTGTTGGTTTTGATTGCTTCTATTCTCCTCATTTGTAAGTCGCTTTGGATAAAAGCTAAATAACAAAATGTAAATGTAAATAACAAAACTGAATTGAAATTTTAAAACAAGCTCCAAATCAACTAAGTAACACAAATCTCTTCATATAAACAAAATAAGGCCTTGTCTGTGCTCTTTCTATTTAAAATGAGAGGCAACCACTGCATTTTAATCATGATCCAAACAAAGATGCTGCATACATGCAACATGAGCAGTTTTTAATCTAATTAATTTCAAAATTCAAAGCATAAACAGAATGGTCTGACTTCAGTTTTGTGAAACTACTGTATAAAAAAATATCTGCATGAAACAGAAACAGCAGATGAGCTGAATGAGAGGCAGATGCACTCTCTGCCAGCAGGTGGCGCTTTAAGCGTTTCCTTGGTTTCCACTTTAAACAAAGCAGCGCTACACTTACGAACTTTAATATGCGTTATACAGAGGCAAGATGAAAAGAAAAAATACCATCTAAACTTTTCTAAAGACAGTAAGTTCCCCTCAGACATACATTCATATAAACTCCTACCCCTAACTGTATCGCAATTTGTTTAGCATCTCAGCCGATTTGAATCCTCACATATATGAATCGATTTTCAACCGGCTCGCGGTTCATCGTTACATCCCTATTGGCAGGTTATTCTTTTTTTTATTTTATTTTTATTTTTTTTTTTACAGTGGTTTTTACTCTTTCTCTTGTTAAATCCATTTTATAAATGTAAATGTGAATATAAATTATAAATTTAAATGTGAATATTTGCTTTATTTTTAGTTAATTTATTAAAGTTTTTGAAGTACATTAATATATAGACATTAGTTTCTAAGCAAACAGATGTAACTTAATAACTAAAAAAGTCCAGTTTATTGGGTTGCAGGTTTTTTATTTTATTTTATGCTTCATTAATTTGTTTTATTTTACATTATTGTATTTTTAACTTCATGCTACTTTTTTATTCTATTTCATTTATTTTTAATTTTGTTTTTTATTTATCATTTTTTATTTTGTTACATTTTATTTTTTATTCTTTATTTTTTGTTTCTTTTTTGTAAATTCATTTTCCTTTTATTTTATTTTGTTTTGTTTTATTCTTAATTTTTCTATTATTTTTTTATTTTATCCTTTATATCATTCAATTCAATTACTTTTATTTATTTTTAAAGTTTAATTTTTAGCTTAATTTTAATTTTATTTTTGTTTTATTTTATGCCTCGTTTTTTTATTTTATTTTATTTTACATTAATTTTATTTTTAACTTGATTTTACTTTATTTTTTATTCTATTTTATTTTTATTTCATATTCGTAACATTGTTTTTTATTTTATTATATATATTTTTTCTTTCCTTTTAGTTTAGTTTAATTTAGTTTATTTAGAAAGGAACAGGACAGTGATATTTAGGACACAGGAAAACTAACTCATATGATTTGTACATGCTAAAGCGCAGCTGTTTGATCAGCAGCACATCTGCGTGTGATCGCTGCGTAGATGAGCCGCCGGAGAGACACGTGACCCGTCCTGTCAGAGAGTCCCACGACGGCCAGCGCTGCGATCAGAGGAGGGTCAATGGAAGCAATTACAGTGGCGGCGACTGCTGCGATCGGCTTTGGGTGCGCTGGGTTTTTTCGGCTCTGACCCCCGCGCAGGTGCTCGGCGCTGATAACACGGCCCTGTCAATCTAAATGAAAAGCCAGCTCTCCCTCTTCGCCACCCCTGCGCTCAGCCCCTCTCCAATTATTCCTATTTTAAGGCTGGAAAGAGGAGCAAAGGGCTTTAATAAAAGGCCGGGACGAAGAGTTGACAAGTGAAGAGATTTGGGATAACTGCGGAGTGGCGTTTGTATTTCCAGCACGCTTCGGCCTGTGTGTGTGAGATTATTAAGATGTCCCGGGCCACACACGCTATGTTGATTAGTGTGTTGTTTGGTGACGAGCATGGCGTTGTTTCAAAACCGTCCTTGAAGCATCCGAACTGGGCTGGAAGGGAATGGTTTATGAGCACGCGTTTCTCATTCCCGTCTGCCAGAGTAATTCCGCCGCCATCGCATTACGCTCATTTGTTTATGCTAATTTTATGTTAATGCTCTGTCATTCAGAGGATTGCACCAGAAGAAGCGGCAGCGTGGCTGAACTCGAACATGAACGTGTGGAATCGTTTCATATTCCATCATATTTCTCTGGCAGATCCGTGACGCACTGCTGAACGCTGAGCACGTGTCTGGGCTTCTGGAGAATTTGGGCTTAATTGTGCAAGCCTTTAACTTGACAGAACAGGCTTCCTGAAGATCGTAGTAGTTCAAAACAACCTTTCGTAGAAGAATCTGTCATTAGTTTTTGAGTTGCATGACTGATGTGATTTGAGAGTAAGTTAGGACTTAAATTACGGGCAGTTTCTTAAATAACCACATGGCTTTAGATGATTTGTGGTTATATAAACCGGGGTGTTTCACGCTTGTGAGGAGGACCCTCAAACATGATGACCACTTTGCAAATCACCTTAATAATAATGTTATATTAATTAATATTATATTTATTAATTGGCTAATTATTTAATCAATTAAAAAATAAAAATAAATAAATATGAATTTTAATTGTATATATATATATATATATATGTGTGTGTGTGTGTGTGTGTATATATATATATATATATATATATATATACATATATTAGAGCTGTCAAACGATTAATTGCGATTAATCGCATCCAAAATAAAAGTTTTTGTTTACATAATATATGTGTGCACTGTGTATATTTATTATGTATATAAATACACACACAGGTATGTATATATTTAAGAAAAATATGTTATGTTTATATTTTAGATATATTTATATATATTATAAATCAAAGGAATATAAATATTTACACGTAAATACATGTAAATATTTTTGAAATATATATACTGTATGTGTGTGGATTTATGTACTGTACATAATAAGTGCATTTTTTTGCAGGCTCCTCAGGATCCTCAGACCCTAGTTTTAAAAAAAAAAAAAAAACATGGTATAAAGTGCTTTTATGATGTTTTTGGAGCTTGACAGATGTGGTTGCTATGAACCGTTGTTTGGGTTTGGAAAGTGAGAGAGTAAATAATGAGAGAAAATGAGAGATTTTTTGGCTGAACTGTTCACGGTATAAACCTTCCCAGAGCGCAGGCTGAGCAGTAAACACTGAGCGGACAGTAAAAATTGTCCCCATGAAGGTGTGGAGGTGAGGAGTGATGAATAAGGTTGTTAATACAGTGCCATTGTAAACGGTCACAGGGTTTTATACAGCGCCGAATATTAATAGCGATTTGGATGTCTGCTTCTTGATTTTATAGCACTGGAGAGTGGCAAAGCGCCAGAACGTGCGCAAACTTGGCTGACTGGTTGTTGGACAAATGAAGCAGTCAAATAAAAGAAAGCAGCTGCTGGGTTTTACGTGCAGACGGGCGCTAGTGAGGGGAGGCTTTGTGGCATCTGCTGTTTTAGCGGCGTGTGAAGTCTATCACAGTTGTGAAAGTGCTGAGGCGCCATGATGAGGCTTGTGGGTAAGAAAATACGCATGTGGCATTAGGGAACATCTCAAGAAGCCTTAAAGAAGCTGATCGAATTCTGTCATCTGGTATTAATAATCTGCCTTTATGCAGTAAGGCAATTATTCCTCTTGCACTTAGCAAATATAGGTGCTGAAGGGAATTATTTATTTATTTCCACTAAAATGTCCCATTTAACACAGAATGCAACCCTTAAATACATGATGCTATTTTTTTATGTCATTTAATCAGAATAAAATCACAAAAAAGTCACATATAGATTTGGGGCTGTTTTAATAATTTTAAATAATAAAACACTACAGTATGTTGAAATAGTGATTAAGCATTATGCAGTAATCCAATTTATTCTTCTTGTATTTAGTAAATTTAGATGTCAGTGCAAGAAAGTTTAAGTGTAAGGTGAAATGGTTTTCTTTATATAATACGTTTTTATGTTTTTAAAAACGTATACATAGTTTTTTCTTAAATTAGGCCTATATATCTATATTTTTAATTTATATATATATATAGGTAATTAATTAATTAATTAATTATTTGTTTGTTTATTTCAATTATATTGTTCAATATTGCACAGTGTAACTTCATGAAATAAATCATGTTATCTTTTTGATATTAATACTCTTGTTTAATCATAATATTTAACAAATATGCCACAGATGGGCTGATTTTGGGCTGTTTTTCTCATTTTAAATAATAAAACACTTTGGAATAGTGATTTAACCAAAATAGATACTATCATTAACTACCATTCTACAATCATCAAAAATGAAATAAAGTCAAATAAAATATAAAATTAAAATAGAATAAAATAAGACAGTTTTTTACTTTCTGAATGTTAGAAACGACTTTCGAACTTCTGTGGAAGTTTTATGTTGTATAAGTGACAGCTGGTACTGTATTAGTCTCCAGCTGATGTCCAGTGTACTTGCAGCCTGGGTCCTGAAGTGAAGCCTTGCTGTTTTAGGATGATACTCGTCTGTTTTGAGAGTTTCTGTCCGGTATTGATGGAGTCTTCTGGAGGTGCTGTGGTTTAGTTAAACATCACGTCTCTTTGTAGAAGCTCATTCTTCATTGGCTCTGTAAAGCGCTCCAGTCGTCTCAAAGGCCCCGCCTTTCCATTCATAATCCCATTCCAGCTTCCACAAAATGGGATTTGTCCAGATCAATTTTGTAATGCATTTTTCATTTTGAAATGTAATGAAGGTGGTCTCTCTTCTCCCTCCCGCTGATCACTGATTCATATTCTCTCACCTGTTTGTATTAGCGGGTCAAGGGTGAGTTCAGTGCTTGGCTAACTCTAATCTCTCAATGGAAAACCGGCTTACTGTTACTTTAATATCCATGAAAGTCGGCTCATGAAACCTTTCTTTTGAAGTAGGGGTTCTTCCACCGCTCACACAGCTTTAAAATCCCCAGCTTCAGCCTCAGACCGAATGTTCAATGACCACCTGATGCATTTTTCACATGGCAACCCTTACTAAAATCACAAGCTCTGATCTGATTGGCCGGCTTTATGCTTCTTCTGAGAGTCAGAGTGCACAGGATGAGCGCTTCTGAGAAAGAACACGATTTGACAGGTTGAATTGATCCTTAGAAAAACATATTTGAAGGTTAACCAGCATAGTAATGCTTTAGTTTGTTTTCTGTCTGTGAAATAATCAATACTTATTTTTTATTTTATTTTATTTTGGTGTTTTTTTTTTTTTGTATTTTAATATTGTTTATTTATCTATTTATTTGACTTTAAATTTTGCACTGGTGCAGGTATTTTCATGGGCCATAAAGGATAATTATTTGCTTAATCTATTGAATATCAAAGTCAGGAGATTAGCTTAATTCATTTATAATTATGATATTGTAAATCAGCTATAAAAAAAATAGGTCCACATAGGTAAATTCAAAATGATCCAAATATGTTTTTTATTTAATTTTGATTGTTTTATTTTTTTAATTTAATTTTGTTTCATTTTGGTTTAGTCCTGTTTTATTTTGTTGTTTGTTTTTAATTTATTTATTTTTATATGCATTATATGTAATTTTATTTGTATTTTATTTTATTTTATTTCAAGTTTTTTGCATATGTCATACAGGCCAATTATTTACTTAATTTATTGAATATCAAAGTCAGGAGATTAGCTTAAATCATTTCTAATAATGTAATATAATAATGTGGCATCATAAACTGGCTATAAAAATGGGTCTGTATACATACTTTTTTTGTGTTATATTTATTTATTTATTTAACTTTTTTTTTTAGTACTTTATTCATGTCCTTGTACTGGTGCAGATATTTGCATATGGACCTTACAGGTGAATTGCTTACCAGAATTGCTCTATTGAATATCAAAGTCAGGAATTTAGCTTAAATCATTTATACATCTGATCATAAATTGGCTATAATAATATGTATATTCGGTATATGTAAATTCAGTGTAATCTGAATAAAATGCTTCTCACATGCAATTAATACTCATTTTCTCAGCAAAGTTTTAAACTTAACAACTGTTTTGACCATATGCCACAACGCTAATAATATCTAGAAAGATTTGCTGCCTGGCATATGCTTGTGCTGAAAGCATTTTAAATGATTTCTTTCTTTATTTATTTGTCATGTGTTACCGTAAGAATTTTACAGACAGAGGTAGTTTTTGAAACAAAGTTTGAGGTACAATAACACATCTATGAATGCATGTAACATGCAACTGGGATCTTTGTAGTTAAATCTAAGGCCAGCTGTGGGTGTAAGGTCTAGTGCTTCTGTAGGCAGCGTTTTAAATTAGGATGTGCACAAAGAAAAGCCTCAAAAGGTAGGCAGTATAATTTAACAAGCTCTTTGTGGAAAAAAAGCATGCAGACCTAGTAAGTAATGTTGATTTGTAAATATGAATCATTCAGTATCTAAATGCATCACCAAAAAACGAATCTATTACAAAATGCTATGCATAATATTTAGACCATTTTACCCAATATCTTGACTATGCTGTGTATTTTTATGATTAGAGTATTGCATCAGAAGCTTATCAGTATGTTAATGCCAAATTCTGGATCAGTTGTGAGTCGAATCTCCAGTGTGCTTCATGTGAGGAGTGTATCTGTTTGTTGCTGCATATGAAGAGAGTTATGAGGTTCTTTTTCACTCATGTTACTATGTAGGCGGCTCACTGGGTTTTAGAATAGAGCCGCAGACTCAAACCACTTCCCTAATTGGACTTCCTGCTTGTCAGAGAGACGGAGATGATAGTGTCGCCCGGAGGCTTGTGTGTGTGTGTGCGATGGCCCGTTCCTGACCAGCATCAAGAGTGATTGTCTGCGGGTTATTTGAGGTGTATTCATTGAAGTGTGTGACTGCATCTGTTTGAGTGACTGTGAAATGACCTTGTGCTGAAAGTCCTCAGAGTCAAACCGTATCACAGAGTCACTATAGAGGAGTTGGCCAGCCAGAGGCCAGTCTGTTGATGTTGGTCGGCCAAATATGACTTCTTATCTCGTGTAGTTTTGCTAAACTTTCCTCTGTGCTGTTTGTGATCGCTCTGAGATGATCAAGCCTGTGGATCTTCGTGTCATTGTCATTTTTATCTGCAAGCCACCCACCTGCGTGCTTCAAAGAGACAGGAAGACGAGGAGCGGGCAGAGGCGCGCTTGTGAAACAAACTTATCTGACAGTTTCTGTGAGGGAGTGAGTGAGTAAGATAAGAAGCCGCAAACTCTGACCTTTGCCCTCTGAACCACATGGCTCGATTGTCTGATGATTATTTCTTCTACAGTATATGTCAGATTTCCCCTCTCACCCAAAAATGCTCCTGCTCTTATAAATGATATTTGGTACAGGTCTTTCGGTTAGGTATGCATGTGTACTTAACAAATACAGTGTTGTTGTTCATCACTGAATGTGTGGAACCTTAATTTGAAACTTCTAGGTTTATATTTTGTTACTTTCGATAAGTCTCATCTTTCAAATTATGTCCATTTTGCCAGGAAATTTAATGAATGCTGCTTTGATGTATTTTGATGTTTAAATGCCTAAGTTCAAATGGCAGCATGGAGTGCATTCATCCCTTCCTCTTCCGCTAGTTTAACACAAAATAAACATGAATGAACATATTATGTCTATTGATATTAGACAGATATTATATTGATATTGATGGAAAAGTCGTAGTTAATAGTTAATAAGTGTTCCCTATTCTAAAGTGTTACCCACTGTTTTTATTTCTGGGTGAATTATTCCTTTAATGTTAATAAAACACCAAACACAAAGAGAAAAATCACTCACTACTCTTGACTGAAAAACTTTAATACAGTTGCTTTAATAGGAATCAGTCTATATAATGTTTTATTTTTATATTTGTTCATTCAATTTCTTGAAT
>JAFVLL020019740.1:0-42466 GCA_021397915.2 Tor tambroides
AACAACAACAACAAAAAAGTAAAATGCCCCAAACTTTTAAAGTGTCTCTAGCTGTGTTCAACAACACATGGTAGAATGCTTTCAAATGTTTACATGCTTTAGTTATTGTCACATTTTTATGTTTTGCTCATGTTGAGCATCAATCAAAGAAAACAAAATCTAGTGGACATGTAATGTTTGATTGCACACTAGCGGCAGTACGGAAGGATGGGAGGAGGTAATCAAGAACGCTATGAGAGAAGTAATTACGAACTCAGACTCAATGTATGTGTTTAGGAAATGAACAACTGAGCGGCACTGACAACAGGACCTGTGACGCAAAGCTGAATCTTCAGCATCATTACTCCAGTCTTCAGTGTCACATGATCCTTCAGAAATCATTCTAATATGCCAATTTGCTGCTCAGTTATTATCAATTATTACTGGTGTTCAGTTATTAATAATGCTTCTTATCAGTATTGATCATTTCTGAATGGTAGTGTATTGTGGTTTGCACAAAAAAACAGTACAGTTTACAACATTGATAATAACAAGAAATGTTATCGGGCAGCAAATGAGCATATTAGAATGATTACTGAAGGATCATGTGACATTGGAGACTGGGGTAATGATGTTGAAAATAATATTTCATAATATTACAGTGGTTTTTCTCAAATAAATGCACCCTTGGTGTGCATAAGAGACTTCTTTTTCAATATTAAATGTAGAAAATATTATAAAAAAAAAGAGATGCTACAGTGTAGCCTACGTTCGCTTGACATTTTGAGAACCTCTGCAGTGAGGAATGTCCAGTATCTCTGAACTACTAATTAGTATCGTTTCTCGCGCTATTCCGTTGGGAACCGAAAAACGCTGATTATTTATGACGAGAAGGAAAACCATCATGTTGCTGATTGAGGAAATCTTGAAAACATGCCAATGGTAAACACACAACCTGAAGGAGGCAGAGTCAACAGCAGCAGATGTGTGGGCGGCAGTGGAAGGCCTCCTGATGAACAGAAATAAAGCAAACATATTTTCTTGTGTGAGGATCATTTTGGAGATGCCGTAAATGTACTGTTGGGGAAGAAACTACGCTGTGGTTGCCATGCCAACAGGTTAAGAGAAGCACCTGCTACCTGCGGTCGCCGTCGAAATCCCCACAGACCTGGGCTATCATTTTCAGCCTGCCTTTCCCATTTGATTAAAGGCTGTTATGGGCCTAACACCGCACGCCTTGCGTCTCCCTCTTGTTGTGGTTGCGAAATTACCCCGGACTTCATTAAGTGGCTCATTACCTGCTGTCAAAGCTATCAGACAGCCGGATTCTGTTCCAGTCTCTGTTCCTTTTTCTTTCCAGCCTAATCAGACGCTTCACATGACAGGAACATGAGCTCCTGCTCGGTCTGGCTCTGTGGATGTCGTGTAGGACAGCTGGATGGCTGGAGTCATGCTAAAGCCACAAAAAAATAAACACACAAGTGAAAAACACTATCTATGTGTGGAAGTCCATTTCCGCCACAAGATGGAAACTCGCAATTGAGAGTTACAAAGTCAGAATTGACCCTTCACAAGGAGTTTGACTGACAGGCGATCTGAACAATCATTACTCAAAGCTGCAATTTTGTCCGACTAACAATTCAGATAGGAGAGTAGATTAACTTCGGTGGACTTCAACTCGAAAAAGGTTGTGCTGATGTCTTTTCGAGGTTTAAACAAGATACCTTCTGATGTTTATTCATGTTTATTTTGTGTTATAACTAGTACAGATGAAGAAATGATCGATTCACTTGTGGCTACAGTGATCTGTCACGACACATTATAGAGCCACAAAACAATATTTACTATTTGACTTTCTTTAAAAATGGCAAAATTGTGGATTTGATGAATTTTGTGATGGTCTGTTGTATTGGCTAATATTACGATTGTATTACACTCTCTTTAAAATGACAGAAATAGACTAATGTCAGAACAAATTGTCATTATTATTATTATTATTATTTTGTTTATTTATTTATTTATTTATTTTTAATGAGTTCAATTATTCACTAAGCAGTGGCTAAATTTGCATCTTCATTTCCATGTTAATTTTTTTTGCAATTTGTAAGCAATAAAATTATAATTAATAAAGTTTAAGTGCCTGGGCTTAACCAGAGCATATTCCTGAAGGTCTGGTTCACCCTTTAGAAGTATAATTAAATTAAAACACAATCATATTTGCATTGAAATTAATCACACTCAACAGCATAATAGAAGTGACTTCAACAAGATTGTTTAACCTCGGAATTGAATTTATTAGTAACAGTTTTTCAGTTCAAGTCAGATTCCAGCAGTAGACGATCAGCTGCCATATTAATATTCAGCTTATATATTGTGGCAATGCCAGTTACCCAGCATGACTAGTTTTCCTTTCTGACAGATAATTCAAAGTGACAGTAGAGTTATGTGAAATGGATTTGCAAGTGTGTGTGTGTATATATATATATATATATATATATATATATATATATATAAATAATGCAAGGCATCATATGGACTATATATGGAACATATCCCATTTATAGAACAAAATGCCTCAACAAAATTGAGGGTTTTTTCCCCCCCCACAATTTCAACACTACTCCCATGTAGTCCCATAAGATTCCATCTTGTCAGTCTTCTTCGATGGTACGGTGGTTTGGAGACACTGATGCATGGAAAAAATCAGATCTATATAGGCAGTTTTGATATGTTGTGTAGAAATGGTAGTGTATAGAGGTTAAATGTTTAAGCAAGTGCACAAAGATCAGAAGTCTTTGTGTGAGCACTCTGTTCTTGTATTCAAAATCAAGATTTGCTTTTAAATACTAACAAGCTCAGAACTACCAAAAGGGAGGTATGAAGTATAGTTTGGCCAAAAACTGCAAATACCCTAGGGACAGAACTCCCTTAAATGAATGTAACTAGCCAGACTTTCACTGGGTTATCTTGAGCACTGTTCCAACACACAGTTATTATGAGACAGCATAAGGAGGCAACTTTCCTAGCCTGCAGCTATTTTCCAGTCTCACATTCAAACACAGTATTCTGTGCAAACTCCGATCTTTCACTGGTGCTTGGAAAGAGTTTAAAGTCTGTGCACATGCTTCCTGCAGAGACAACACTTAAACATAAAAAATCAATGTTAAGCTTATCATTGTGTAGTGCACCTGAAGATAAGGTGGCGCTTCGTTTGTGGAATTGATTGGTTAGACGGCAGAATCTGAATGACTCTGCCCACGGATCGCATTACATGCGCTCTGCAACACAGCAGTTTTTGCAGGGTGGTAAAAAGGCTTGACATCATGCCTGTTGGTTGTATCTAAACCTTTACCTAGAATATTTCCACAGTATTCTAAATAAAACTAGAGGGAGAAATGCTAAAAATGCCCTCTTTTTGTCTCAGTTAACCTTATTTGCATAAAAGTACATATGCCTTTGATCTAGTGGTTTGATTAGAGCTAAAATAATCACCTCAGCCGGTGCACTCAAATGAATACTTGGTAACAAACATATTAACAGTCTCTCTTTACATTGTAAAATATTGTAGTATTCTAGCTGTTCTTTAAAGAGTGCAACAGTCGGGTTCTGGAAGTAAACATGCCATTTATTTTCTCCATAGGGGAATTGGATTTGAAAAATAACTTAGAAACTGTTAAAGACAGTGCTTATGCGAGCTACGGGGTTGTTAAAAAGATAGTTCACCCAAAAATTTAAAAGTTGCTGTTATTTTACTCACCCTCAGGCCAGATGTGGTTGGCTTTTTTCTTCAACAGAACAGTAAAGAAGATTTAAGCTAAAACTGTGGTCCTTGGTGATTCACATAATGCAAGTCAGGAGCTGTACGTTAAAAAAAACAAAACGTATAAAGGAACACAAAATTAATGCCCGTGGCTCCTGATGATATATTGAGGTCTTGTGAAGTGAAAAAATCAGTGTGTGCAAGAAACACAACATCATTATCTGTAATTCATAGCCTCATGCAAGCAGTCCGGAGTGATGTCCGGTTCTCAAACGAATCATTATTTTGAACCAGTTCTTTTTATTGAACTAGTGAATACCGATCTACAAGATACTCCATCAAATCTCACTTTTGAACATGACTGACAGTCTCTCTGACTCAATATGAGCCAAAATACCAAAGTAAATGATCCCATGATGCTGGTTTTTGCCAACTCATTCAGCGCTCAAGCTATTCCAACAGTCACTGAACCGAGGAAACAGTTCAGTCTCGGACCGGAGACCAATGAACCGGTGATATGCACACGCGGGAACCAAGGACTTAAATGAAAGGGCAAAATGAAAGTTTTTATGGTTTCTCTTTATGTAAAATGGTGAGCTGATGAAAACAAGATTATTCACTTTATATGCTTAACAACCATGTTTCACATCATTATTGAGTGTTTTAATAATACAGTACATTTTTGTCATTGCGTGATAATGTAAACAAACTAGTGAACTGAACCAGTTGAACCACTGAAATGAACTGTCAGAAAGAACCAGTTTGCAGAAAATAATTGTATTTCCCTGTTGCCTGAGGTTATGAATTGCAGGTAAAAATGTTGTAAATAATGTTTAGTTTCTTGCACAAATCACTTTGCTTCATAAGACCTTAACTGAGGTATTAATTTTGTATTCCTCGACTAAAAATTAAAAAGTTTTTTTTTTTTTGAAAGGTTACACGTGCAGAAGACAATGTTGTCACAACAATCTTCATTCACATGGATCCGCAAAAAAAAAAAAAAAAAAAAAAGTGCTGTATTATGCCTTCTAGGCCAGTAGATAGCAATGTCACTTTGTAAAGAAACATGCTCCTGTGAACTAGTGTTGTAGTCAAGACCACCTAATCTGAGACCAAGTCGAGACCAAGACCATTGTGTGTTGAGATCAAGACTTTGAGTGGTTGAGACCAAGACAAGACCAAGACCAAGGCAGGTCGAGACCGAGTCAAGACCAAGACCAGACAAGCACTGTTCAAATTCATCTAAAGGATCCACATTTAATGCCTGAGAAATGCCTTATATTTAATCATTAAATACGATAATGAGACACAGAGCTGTTACCAATCAAATGAAATTTCAAACAAAATTCATCTTTGCACTGTAGTGGTGGCACAGAAACTGCAACTGAATTGGTACAATTACAAATGCATAAATAATATTGAAAATAATGTTTTAAAATATATATGTATGTGTGTGTGTGTATATATATATATATTGTGACGAGTCGGCTGCCTCCCCCCTTTCATATTATCACCACCCCGTCCCTTATTCGCCGCCCTTCACCAGGCTCCCGACGGGAGTGGGCGTGTGAGAGGAGGGGCGCTAAAATCAAGACTCATCACCGCCGCCGTTTATATGCCGAGAGCGCCTCTCCTCGAGAGACCGGTCTCTTCCCCGTGCATGCACACTGGTGTCCTCGTGGGTCCAGGAAGGGTGCGTGAGGGAATCCCGCGCCGCCGCCAGAGAGCCGCGAGATGCCGGACCCGCGGTCCGGAGAGGACCGCACCCGTTATGTGGCTGACGGGCCAGGATGCCGGGCCACCCATCTCCGCGTGTAGTACCGGAAGGACGAGGAGGATTGCCGCCGCTGGAAGAAGCCGCCGCTCCCTCGCGCCCCGGACCACGTCGGGGAGCGCGTGCGGCCACCGGACTCCGCCCCTGTCCTGGACCCTTCCTCCTTGAACACTGCCTTCCCTCACATTCGCGTAACACGACGAGGACACCAGATTCCCCGTTTATTTGGACACTTATTTTCCCCTGGACACTTTATTTTGAAATTTCTGTTGAATAAAGACCTCTCCGAGGCCTGACGCCACACCCACTGTGTCTGTCGTTTGCTCCTCCCGCCACAATATATATATATATATATATATATGTGTGTGTGTGTATATATCATTGTCACGGTGCACACAGCAAGGATGAACGAGGAACACGGAGACGAGGAGTAAACTCAAATAACAGTCTTTACTTCGGGCAGGGCAGGGCAGGGCAGGGCAGGGCGCACCGGGGAGTAACGAGTTGACCAGATGAAAAGGAACTGAACAGACAGGAACTAAATACACAGGATAATTAACAAAACACAACTGGAACATAATTAACTAATAATCACATTAAACAAGGACAGGAAACAAACCAAATATGGAAACAAGAGGCGGGAACACATGACACACACAACAGAGACAACAGAGACACAGACAATCATATTCATATCATTGCTTAATTATCATATTATAAAAATCCACATCTCATACACTCAAGCACTCATACTCTCAGGCACTTTTTTTGCAACAATATCTTCAATTTTGTGGGTGTATTTATTAATTTTGATAACATTTTTGACAATCCCTCAATAGTTTCTGACCCGGCATAACGGTATAAATCAGTGGTTCTCAGCCAGGGGGCCGGGGCCCACTATGGGGCCTCGACAAACTTCCAAGGAGGCCTCAAGATGACTTATTTAAAATGAAATTATTTAAAATAAGACAAAACAAGCTTAAAAATGAACTAAAACTGGTAAAAATCCAAGATTCTTCTTAGTATTTGGTTATTTTATAATGAATATAATGTACATAGTCATGCTAAGCTCTAAACTAATTTGGATTAGTGGAGGAGGCCTTCAAATATTGTTGTGGACAATAGGGTGGCAGTAAAGTTGAGATCCATTGGCATAAATCAAATTATTTATTTTTGTTATTTAGTTATTTAATTAGTTATTGATTGCATTTGAAGCAGGAGGTCATCCAATCACATTAATGATGGTTGTAAATAAACCAGACAGTGTACCCGCAATTTAGTAATATCCCTGCAGTTGTGGTCTTGACCGGTCTTGAAACAAAACCCCGAGTCCTCTTAGTCTGAGACCAAGACGGGACCAAGTACAAATGCGGTCAAGACCAAGACAAGACCAAAACCATCAAAAAATGGTCTTAAGACTGGTCTCAAGACCAAGACCATTTCCATTTTTAACTGAAAACAGTGTCATGTAAACACCCCCTTGACTAGAAACTTCTACTGAGTAAGTAGTCTCGAGGAGTCCGACCTTCACTGACGGCTGAAGGTCTGGAATCAATGGCAGCTTTTATTGGCCAAGGCCCGCCCATGAGACCGTTTGACCGACATGTCAAACAACCAATCACAGTTCGTTTCGCTCAGCGTCACGTTTAGGGGCGTGGAAATGTCTCCACAATAACAGACCACTGTGTAAAACTCTTGGACGTATTTTAAAGATTCTATACCGCGAACTTTAAATATTTTTCAAACTTTTAAAAATCCAGTGTTTAGTTAATCCTGATAAGCGTTTATCGTCACAGTTGTAAACAGGACGGCTTTCTTCTTTTGGGAGGGGGTTTGGCGCCACGGCATCTTTGTTTCCAGGTGGAACGTTAAAGAACGCGACACACACGTCTATACACACGTATAATTCAACCAATCCGATGACGACTTTGAAACTCCTGAGGTGTTTCCACTTTTGTGTGCCATATGCATCAGACGTTCAGCCAGAGGTCTGTGGGCGTGACGTCTGAGACTGAGACTACTGAATAAGTACTTCGCAACCACTAAAAAAGTATTTTGTTTAAGTTTTATGTTGTATGAACGTATGCAGTATAAATGTAACTCAGGCTGCATTTTTACAGTATTTGTCTTGTTGCAGAGCTGATTGTTTTGTAAGCTTTTTGGAACATTTTTCCTTTAGCGGAGTAATAATATACAGCTAAGATTATGAAATAATTAACCTCATCGATATTTTATGTCAATGTATTTATTTATTTGGCGAGTAGCCGTATAATAAGTGGGATAATGCAAATTCTATTCTGCGTTGAGTGCCTCATAACCCTGTCTGGGTTTATTTTGCGTTAATTACCATACATTATCTTTTACACATAGTCTAAATATTCAAGAACGACAAAATATAGGTTTGTTTTTTCTGTTGCATATCACAGTCAGCTAGTTTAACATTAAATCATTAAAACCCACATGAGGTTCTTGCATTGTAGAATCTGACAGATGAACAATAGTGTATGATGAGCGGATGAAGCGCATTAGAAAACAAATTATGGTGTTTAAGTGCCTTTAAAATGCCAGCCGTCTGACAGAGTCTGTGTCATTATAATATGTCAGGAAATATTGTGACATATACATACATATAAACAATGATTGTAACAAAACAGAAATTAGATACTTTATGTACTTCAGCTAGTTCTGAATCAGTTATTTAAACCAAATATTGAAACTCAGTCTTCATTTATCGCCATATTTAAAATCATCTGACAGTCCTGCATGAGCAGTTATCATATCAAGGGTACACTACATGATTTTGCGAATGCTATTTGCATAATCCACATGAGCTGTGAACTGTAAAGCGCAGTACTGGCACAGAGGTGAAATATTATCCACCATGTTTGGATCTTTTGCTGTCACGGGATAAAATAAGAACCTTTTAGTCATCTTGATTACAGTCGCACCTATTAGCAGACCGCAGGACTGCAAGAACACGCTCGCTGCAACGAATCCGTTCGGTTCAGTCCTTTTATTCCAGCTTTTGCATTTCTCCTAATGCCATATAATCAATGGACTATAAAATGCTGTTGTAGACCTCCAACATGTTAACTGTTAATTGGGTCCAATAACATAACCACGGCCAGATTTGGCACAGATGTATTGCTTTGGGGAAATGCTAGTCCTGCCATTCTAGCGAGAGCTAGACTTTAAATAGCTTAGACACAGCTCGCAAAATCATACGTTAAGAATTTACCTCGACTTTTCCAGCTGACTTTTGTGCGGATTAAGGCGGATTTTAGTCATAGACTCTGTGTCTCTGCTGTTCTAGTGTCTGATTAGGTTAATAGCTTTTACTGATTATATTGACTGTGTCTGGATATTACTCATTCATACCCCACAGTCACTGGTGGGTGTTTTCAAAATGATAGAATATTTTTTCCAGCTCTTTATTTGGAGTCCCAAAAGGATCCTGAGAGAATTCTGTAGGAATTGTGTGTCCCAGCTCTGAAGTGATGGATTATAAATGTATAATTCTGAGTAAGGCTATAAATGAACCGCTCAGTCTGATAAAAATGTTACATAAATCCACAGAAAACGTCGGAGGATATACAGTAGAGAGTGTACTTAGGGTAAAATGCTGTTACAGTCAGAAAACTGTCCATTTAATTTGATTTAGAATACATTAGGCTGTAAAATCCTGTCATTGATAAATCTTAAAATTATGATTACAGAGCTATTAAAAAACTATAAGCAACTAGATTACAAATGTGTTCCGATGCAGTTTATCCCATAATCAGCGGTGAGTTTATGTTGTTATGAATTTGTAATTAACTTGAGTATCATGCAGCTTTACGTGAAAAAGCTTCTGTGTGCACATTTAACATCAGCTATCAGTAACACTGGATAACTAGATGCTAATGTTTTTGTAACCACAGCTAGTTGATAGCTTGCTAGCTAGATAGGGCGCTAATAATGGCAACCAGCTGCACCACAGGAAAAACGGTTGTTTTTTGACTGAAAAACACAGCTTCTGTGACTGTGTAATCACATTCATTTTAAAGCAATTTTATGTTAACATCTCAAATAAAACTTTGTCTGTTTTGCAACTTTATAGCACTGCTAATATTGTTGATGACATGATTTATCACTTGTTCCTAATTTTTCATTAAGTCTAAGTTCTGCTAAATTAAAAAAAAAGAAAAAAAAAGTAAATGTATTAAAAATGTTATGCACTCTTACTTCTCATTAGAAAATATTTCTCACCAAAATAAATAAATGAATAAGTGGTTTCCCTGGACAAACTGCATATATTTAACAAACGTTTGGCACAGATTGTACTGTACAGAGATATGCAGGCATTTTTCTTTGTCTTTGCAATGTCCAATGAGTCTTATTTGTATAAGGTTGGCTATATTGCCTTTAAATTTTATCATAACCTGCTGTATTTTTCAAGGCTTGCTTTGTTATATTCACTGACAACATGTTCTAGGTATCTGAGCACATTAACCCATTAAAACCTGATCACACATCTGTGTGTGTTTACCTTTAAGACCGGATCACGTTTTAGGCCTAAATGGGTTAATAACAGTGTCACCGTCACTTTTTTGACACATATTTTGTCAAATTCTCAGCAAATTTTCTGCAGAATATGTAACTGTAAAAATCTTTTTAAAGCTGTAAATAAAGCAAAGATTACTGCAATATGAAAATATCAGAAAATATTATTTCAATCCTTAGCCTATAACTCAAAATTTGACATTCAGTATGTTACTCGCCATTTTCCTGAAATGTATTGCCGATTTCTGAATGAAAATTGTTTCAAAGTAAATCTTACACAAAATTTGTATCAAACAAGAATGATTGAGTATTCTAAAAAAAAATACTGCTATATGCTATAAACAAGAAAACACAAGAATCTCAGAGGCAAGTTTTAGGACTTTAAATTGGTGGTTTTAATGATTTTCTAAAGTTTGCGACACATCCTTTGACCTTGTCAATAAAACACTCTAGTTTGACAGTAAGATGTATTTCCTATTTTTATTTTTTCTTGAGCTAAATTGGCTCTCTTTTTCACCTGCGACCAGCCCTGCAAGTGCATTGGCATTCATTACTGACTCTACTACGGTCTGAATAACAAACTAATATTGTTGAATTCACACAGGCAATCAGAAGTGATAGGCATGTGGTAACTTAAGGGCTAGTCTGATGTCAGAGAGCTCTGGCATGAGTCACAGGGATTCATTGTTTGCCGCGTCGTTATTCTACATGAGTGACGACTTCATTCTGAACGGCATGTGATTAAGAGCAATTACTCATCATGTGATTTAATAAGATCAATCTCAACGCATGTCTGCTGGCCTGAATAGATCAAAAATTGCAATGACTGATGGAATGAGCTTTTTTTTTTTCCCCCTGATCATTTGTTTTCAATTAAAAAAATAAATAAAAATAAAAATATTCAAATACATTTCTGAGAAAATCGTGTGTCCTTATTCTATCCTCAGTTTATGAGACAACCTCAGCAGAACCGCACGTCTCACTACCTAATGAGACACAGGCTATGAATTAAAGTACTGCACTCTCTCTAATGGTTTATATCAGAGATGAATAAAGATTTCTCAGTAAGGGCGTTTGGACGCTTCGGTGGCATTGTTTCCACCTCCTCATTACTTTACTATTTTATGGTCAAAGCTGTCAGGTTGTCTCTGATTCGAGTGAATAATACACTCTAAATTGAGTGAACAGCTGGGGAGTTTTAAGTTGGTTTTACAAGCTTCCATAATGTACATAATGGGAATTTTCAATTTTAATATACTTTGACATTTTCTATTAAAAGTTGAAATAAATAAACAAAAAAAGCTGGTAATGTAATGGAGTTGTAATGGAGGTTTTCAAATTATGCCATCATGGAACCAAGCAAGGATAACTTCAAACAATCAGTCTTATAAGTCATGTAGGTCATTTTATCTTTTTTTTTTGGTTTGTTTTGTTTTTTGTCATCCAAACTCCTTAAACATTAAATGTATACTTGAAAACCTCCTGAGATTTTAGTTTAATATTTAATTTAATATAAACGATAACATTTCTGTGATGCTAGTTAATGCTCACATGACATTTAAGTAAACAGATAAAATATTTAATTAAAATGTTTTATTTTGATAGTGTATTTTTTATTGTGTTTCAAAAGGTATTTATTGAGTCAGAAAATTGGCCAATGCCACCAACATAAAAAGTGTTTTTGTCATCATGTGAGCCACACTTACCAAAATGTTTAGATGTTCTCTAACCATGACAGTCAACCGTGGAAATTATTGTTATATACAAACTTCATGCATGTTCTGCATGTTTGATGACACTGACAGGGTTTGTACAGATACTGCAAAATGAAATTCCATGGCTTTCAAGAACTTTTCAAGCATTTATTTTTTTTATTTTTTGGTTTTCAAGTACTAAAATCAGAGATCTCACTTATCAAACAATATTGTAATCGCTACAATAGGTGGCGCCAAACACGCATAGAACAATTGTGACAAGAATATAACGTAATGTGTGTTGTAATAATGTTAGAACATCACGAGTGAAAACAAAAGAAAAAGAAAAGCTTACAGCAGCATGAGTCCTGACTGTCAAGTTAGCCTGATGGAACCAAACCTCCTCTGTAAGTGATTTTAAAACATAAGACAGTACCCAGATTTGAAGACTACAATAAGATTTCACTTCTACTGTTAATACAATTTTGGTAGGCTATGAGATGGATAGCCTTAATGTATGAAATATAATTCAGATGGGTTACCTGTTATTGTTATGGTATATCAAAAAATTAAAAAAAAATGTACACTTTTTATATACCATAAAAATAACAGGCAGCCCATCTGAATTATGTGTGATTATTAAATGTGATTGTTGGTACGTTTTACGCATTTACCATATTTTCAAAACAAAAATTAAAAAAGGAAAAATATGAAAATTTAAGATTTTTTTTTTTTTTTTTTTTTTTCTCAGCAAAACACAAGATTTGGTTTTCAAAAAGCCATTTTTCCAAAAGGTACATCTGGAAAAAGGAGAGTCGTCTTATAATCAGGGTCGGCTTATATTCGGGTCAATACAGTAATATCGCGAGATATCGTGCGCTCCCAAAAGCTGAGAGAAATGGCTCTGTATTTAACACGTGCTGCATTGTTAATTTTGCGTGAAATTATTGTTTTTATCGAAAACAAAAATTAACACTAATTTCATATATACTGCCTTTTAAACATTCAAGTACTTTTCAAGTACCTTATCATAAATATGGCTGTTTTCAAGTTTTTCCAGGACTTAAATTTCAAAAAGTCAAATTCAAGTACTTCAAGCACTTTAAGCACCTTGTGCGAAACCTGCACTGACTGCTCACTGTACTATACAAAATGTTACAGTAGGTAAAGATATACTGGGAAGAGTTAGTACTACACAGAAAAAAAAAAAAAAAAAAATATATATATATATATATATATATATATATATATATATATATAATTTTTAATTTCAATTTTAAACATTTTGTATGTTATAGTAAACAGTGAACAGAAATTTACCACAAAATGACATCCATTAAATTTATATATTCTTTCTGACATCCTGTCACTCTGGCCAAAGATTTTGATCAACATCAAAAAGAAATAAATAAAATAAATAAATAAATAATAATAATAATAATAAAAATCTCGAGTGGCACACATCCCCTGCAATGATCAAATTTGATGTCCTCTCAGGCAGCATTCATGGCTTCTAACAGAAACATCTGATTTTGTGATTGATGGTCGTACTTTCCACCTCAATGCTGAAAAAGACTCTTCTATGGGATTGAGGAATGGGGAGTATGGTGGAGGGAACTCCAGTATAATCATTTCATTTGCAGTAAACCATTCCCTAAGAATGTTGGTTTGGTGGAAGCTGATGTTATCCCAGACAATAACATAAACTGGCTGATCTAGTCTGACTAAACCTCTTTCTTTTTCTGGTATTAGGTCACAGTAAAGTGTGTTTAGGAAGGCCAAAAGAAGTATGGTGTTATAGGGCCCAATGTGTGGAATATGTGTGCTTCCGCCTGAAATGGCAGTAATAGTAGCCCCACGTTGACCTGGTGTGTCAATAGTGGCACGTTGCCCAATGACATTGCTGCCACATCTCCTGACTTTGGTCAGATTAAACCCAGCCACATCCACAAAAACAAGAATGCGGTTTGTTTTGTTTCCTTCAAGCTCCATTATTCTCTATGAAGTAACATAGAAACAAAATTTGCTATAGCTTATTATAGATATATTTCTAAATGTTTCTCCTCTTATGGGTGTTTAAAGTAAAACTTCAATAAATATATGCATGCATCTTTAAAGTTCAACTTCCTGTACAACATAAGTTTACACCAATGGTTTACCTGAACATACTGATATCGCAGCTCCTTTCACTATTTCTCTCAAATTGCACCTTGAAGAGTTGTTTCATAGTCAGCTGAGGTCTTCTCAAAACTCTGTCAATAGTGGAAATACTGACAGAATTTATATTTGCAAACACATCATTGTAATTTATGACTGAACTTTGGCTTTTGGAATGATTGCTATTGAGGTTGGGCAGGTTTGGTGATTAGGTTTAAGAAGTAGAGGTAGGCTCAAAAGTGCACTTATAGATGTAACTACAGAAATCAATTACACATATAATTACAAGAGAGTATTTTCAAATCTAAGTACAATGTAAAAACATAAGAAGTGCATTGTAAGAAATGATTAATTTAAAAGCAAGTACATAGTAAAGGATAAGTGGGTCCCATTTGCACTCAACTCTAAACATGCCGAGCTTCATTGGATTCTTTGATTATTACGGACGATCCATGGCAATAAAGTGTCACCTTTGAAGTGGGCTACAGGTTATTTTGGCACGACGGCACTCAATCTTCTGCAGTGGCTGGACTCTTTGATTTGGTTACGCCATTTACCAGCTTATCAAACATGTGGGCAGTGGCAGAAGAAATGTTCCGTTGCTCTGATGAAATCCCTGAAAAGTCCAGTTTCCACAAGCTGCCAATAAAGGCAATACATCATGGTAACCGATAGATATTAAAGTGGCTTTAAGGAAACAGAGATCATCTTGCAGGAAAAGTCGGGCAATCAAAAGGGGACCAGTTGTCCTCGGTTCAAATGTTGTTTGTTGTTGCTCGTTTCTTCATCAAAGAGGGGATGTAAGTTAAAAATAACATTATTTGTTCATTTTAAGATAAATATTTTTACCAGTATTGCATATCACCAACATATGTTGCATTTGACTTCTAGTGTTCCAACAAGAGAACTTATAGGGATTGTTCACTCAAAAATAAAAATTATATTTTGTTTCCTGTGTATGGAAGAAATAATGGAAAAAAAATAAAAAATAAAATAAAAAAATAAAAACTATATATATATATATATATATATATATATATATATATATATATTGTTATGCATATAATATATTGAAAGTAATAAATTGTGAACTGAATATAATATTTTTGGATACTTAATTGCATGTAATTGCACTTAGCCCAAATGAAAATACATTATAGTTTAAAATGATATTAAATGTAGTTGAAACTTAGAGCACTTTTATTCAAGTAAAACTTCTTTATATATAATTCCATAATTATTTCTGTCGTCTCTAAATGTGTATTGTGTGTAATGTGTAAAAGTGTAGTGTTAAATGTACTGACAAGCATTTATGTTTAAGTAAACATACTACAATTTCAGTTCCATTGAAACCTGTATGTTATGAAGGTAAATTTATGCCTAAAATATTTGCATACGCAGGGTAAGATTTGTGAAAGTGTACATAAGACTGTAAGCGTAAATTAAATTTGCATGCGTAAGAGAAGCTTTGTAAGTTATGTAACCGCGTCGCTGCTAAGAAAATTATTTGCAGCATTTTGCTGTTACCTGTATGTAATTCCACATTGTGAACTGCAGCTCATGCCAGCAAAATAAATATGATCTGTATTTTTTATGATTCATTTTTCCGCTTACACTTTTGGCACATTTTTTGCCAAAATATTGGTTGCACACCAGCTCAGAACAGTGATTTAGTGTTGAAAACAACGTTTTAAAGAATCGTAAAATTTGATTGACCGCGAGAATCTTGCAGTGTAAAAAAACAGACTGTCAAATGTCTAAACGACTTACGTATGGGAAAGGGTGTTCCTAAATAATCCGATCTGTACAAATTCGCCTTTCTTTATCTGTATGCCGCAGTTTTCAATATCTCTCATCAACTGAGTCATAAGCTTGAGGAGGGCGGATCTATCTTTTTGAATAATTCAATGAGAAGTTCGCTTGACTTCCATTTACATTTTATCTGATTGGCTCAAATAAACACATCATACGCTAAGACATTTATCTTCACTTAGTTCGGACGTTCTCAGCATTTTAACGACACATACTGTAAAAATAAATATATAATAAATATCAACTTAATTAAAGTAATGATATTTTATGTTGTGTACCATACCATTATAGCTAAGTGTTCATACTGAATTTCTTAGCCGTAGTATCCTTCCTCCTCCTAAACAGGCTATTTGATATATTTAGTTAATTGTAATATTATATTGTACTTTGATGATAATTAAAGAAGGACTAGTATCCGCACTAGCCTAATACATAATTTCACCTGTCTACTGATTCAGGGATGGTTAAATTATTAAAAATTTGGTTCAGTAATAATTTGAACCAAATAGAACCAACAGTGATTTTTTTTCTTTTAATATGCTGTAATTTTAAAGGACTTTATAAAATATACTAAAATATTTATTAAATATTTATCTCTAACTTATTCACTATTTATCATCTGTCTAATGTGGCAACCACTAGATGACTGTTTAGCTCTCTATATATAAACACATAAACATGGCTGTGTGGAGGGGAATTAGGATATAGACATGATTTAAGATACATATTTATCAAAGTTTTTGCATTAGTCAAATCTGGACACAAGGAAAGCATTTTGTTACTCATTCTTGCTTCATATAATAGCTTGATTGGTCACATGAAAGTAATCAGAATCAATACTGAAATTTCAAAATATACAGTTGAGTGTTATAAACCATAAACAGAGACATGGTTTGAAAAATTGAGCTTTATTGGCATAGCAAAAAAAAAAAAGGTTTTACGACGTGTAGCACTCTGATACCACAGTGTTGAGAATTGTCACATAACATCATTTTAATTATAAAGTTTAACATCAGTGGTGTAAGCAGATTATGAAATTTCAATGTAAAGCAAAACCAAACCAAATAATGTTAACACCAGCTCGTAATTCAGTATGAACACATGGGAGTCTAGCCTAAAACACGACTTATAAAATATCATGTTTTAATTAAGTTAGTATTTATTTATTTATTTATTTAATTATTTATTTTTACTGTATGTACACGTTAAAAGTATCGAGAACGTTCCCAAACTAAATGAAGATAAATGTCTTGGCGTATGATATGTTTATTTGAACCAATCAGATAAGAATAAAAGGAGAGTCAGCGAGAGCCTCACTTGATTGGCTACAAAAAGAAGGTGGACCCGCCCTCCCCCTCACGCTTGCAAAACTCAGTGAGAGAATCGTGCCAAAACTGCGCAGATAAAAGAAAGACGGAGCTGTACAGGTCGCATTATTTCGGGAACTTTTTGCCCTACATACACAACAAGTCATTTAGACATTTGACAGTCATTTTTTACACATACAGATTGAACGCGTAGAACCAATCTGTTTTGCAGTTCTTTAAACTGTTGTTTTCGCTTGCAAATCACTGTTCACAGGCTTGCAGTGCTTTTGACCGTATTTTGGCGAAAAAAAACGTGCCAAAAGTGTAAGCGCAGAAAAATGGAAGTCATAAGAATGCAGATCATATTTATTTTGCTTTCAAAGGAAGCATGTTTACAATACATGGAATTACACTATAAGCAACAGCAAAATGCTGCAAATCATTTTTTCTTGCGCTTGAAACGCGATTTCATACCTTTACAAAGCTTCTCTTTACGCTTGCAAATTTAATTTACTTACAGTCTTATGCACATTCTCAAATCTACTCTCTGCGTATGCAAATATTTTAGGCATAAATTTCATCTTCAGTATGTTATGTATTAAACATGAGCACATACAAGCAGAACATTAGTTTATGTTTCCATGTAAACTGTGTGTGTGTGTGTGTGTGTCTGTGTCTGTATGTAGAGAGTGTAAGAAAAAGAGTATATGCTTTGTTTACACAAACGTAACTTTGTGGCAAAACATGGAACCCAGATCTGTCGTTTTTTATCCCATTGCCACTATATTTACAGGTTCAAGGTAGTGTCATTGTGAAGGGTTTTGGTTATTTTTTTTGTTGTTGTAAGATCTTGGAAATAAATCAAATCATTAATAAGTGATGAACTGTAATGCAATAAGAACTGCCTGAATTACGTCACTGTGCTTCCTTGAAAATAACTGTACACCTTAGAACGTCATTGCCAGCCAATCAGGGATTCGCTATTCAACGGGTTCTAGTATAAAGTAAACATACTACAATTTCAGTTCCATTGAAACCTGTATGTTATGTATTAAAATACAGTACATATATAATTACACATTTAATTAAGAATATAAATATACATTTGCAACGATGTTGCAATTTAGTGGAATTTAGAATTTAGTGCATTTTAAATATATTAACTTTAAATGTAATCTCAAATTACAGTTAAAATTATAATCAAGTACTCTACATGCGCTTTAGTATGGTAGTCAGCACATCAAAATAAGTGTACTTATTTAAAGTCTGACAAAAGATTGTTAAAAATAATGATTTAAAAAGTACTTTATTACAAAGTTCACTTTTTAATAGTGCATTAATAGCATATTACTGTATCACTTTTCATAAACGTACTTTTAAGATTTGAAGTACACTACAAGTGCACATTCAATACAATTAAACACACTTTATTATTTATTTATTTATTTATTTATTTGTTTCTTTGTTTGTTTATTTTATTTCATTTTATTTTTAAGGGCTCCACAATACTGTAACATACTGTAAGCACAGCATACAAGTAATCCAGACAGTCCACATATTCCGAAACAATATGCTCACTTTCACAACCAAAATGCAAAAAGCAAAATGAATGTGGCTATTGACTTTCAAATCACATATAATGATGCAATAACTCATGTATACAGAGTGCAAATCAAATATGGCAACATGTCAAAAGTGCCAAACCTAATTTGGAGACTTGGATTACAATACTGGATGTTTAGATTATTTAAATGCTACCTTTATGTCCTTTTAGAAATTTCAAACGGTTGGACCCCATTTGCACTGCATGAACAAAAACAGCTGAAACTTTCAACATCATCTTTTACAGTGAAAATAATTTTTGTATGAACTATCCCTTTAACTATTTTAACCAGCATGCTTCCTGCTCGCTAGACCAGCACCAAACCAAACTCAGAGTCTTTTATCAACAGCAACATCAGGTCTCCTGTAAGGTAAAAGGTCTTAAAATGACTCCATGTTGAACTTATCATTTGCAGGATGTTTTTCACCCAATGTTTGCCTCTTTCCTGCCATTCCCTGGTCACTTTCTTTAAATGCAAATTCAAGCATTTCTACACTCGTGTGCTCTGTCACATTCACAGCCCAAGGAGAAGGAGCAAAGTTCTATCACCCTGCTTTAATGGTGCTTTTATCTTCAGTGAGCCACAAATAACCTCAGCCTTAACCGATAATGTCTGCGCAGTGACACTTGTGTTACATTACCCTCTCAATATCTCCTCGCATTGCCATTATCATTTATCTGACTTTTTCTTCCCCTGACTTGATTTAGGCACATTTCTATGGCTGTGTTGATGTACGCATTCACGTGTGCATTTTACGGTTGGAGTCTCAATGATTAAAAGTACACACTTTTTGCGACGCGGCTCCGCGATCAGTCAATAAGCAGTACTACATCAAACTGCAGCAATGGAAACGCCTCTTGTTGGCCCATCCAAGTGGCGACATTAATCATGACCGAACATTTGATATCAATTTCTTATCCTATCCACGGACAACAATTTCTGAGTAATTGGATTCTCCTTAGCAACATATATATCCATCTTTAGAGGTGTGGAGTGCTGAGAGCAATTCATCAGATGCCAATTCTAATCAAAGTGCCTCTTAATCACATTATTTGCTTGCATCTCTGTTTTGTGCTGAGATTAATGCTAAAATGGGATCATCCAGGATTTGATTTCTGTTTTCGGAGCGCACCTTTCTTCCCTTTTTGCGGACTGTCAACATATCCCAGCGTCACAAAACCGCTTGCCGTGTAAATGATGAGAGACGTATAAATGGAACAGAAGAGCGTTGTACCTTTGGGCCAGTAATTATTCCAGTGAGATGTGGAACTCTGGGAGGGACTAAACGGCTGTATTTTCGGGAAGACACATTGAGGGCATGTGAAGGTGGTCTACAGGGCTCCGTCAGGCTGAGATTAGGCTGGTGGGGAGGCACAGATTGCTTTAGGAATAAGCAGCATGCACAGCGGGGAGGCAGGAAAGAGAGGCAATGAGTTTCTGAGGCCCTGATAGGTTCTGCTGTCATTATTAATAGCTTTTTTCTGTTTCTTTGGCATGGAGTACAGTACACCACGGCTCTTTTTTTTCTTACACTTTAATGGTTTTGTATTTCCAGGTGTCAGATTTATTATTACAGATCATTCAAAGCTGCTCAAGAGTTATATGAATACAGTAAATTAGGATGTTTATATTTGATTATTAAAAATAATTATGTAGATTAAGATCTTGCCTTTTTGTTAAAAAAAAAAAAATCTATAGTTTAAATGCATGATATGTGGGGTATTGTAATATACAGTCATGGCCCAAAATATTGGCACCCTTGGTAAATATGATCAAAAAAGGCTGTGAAAATGAATCTGCATTGTTAATCCTTTTGATCTTTTATTTAAAAAAAAAAATCACTAAAATCTAACCTTTCATTGGACAATAAGAATTTAAAATGGGGGGAAATATCATTATGAAATAAATGTTTTTTTCTCTAATACACATTGACCACAATTAACGGCACCCTTTTATTCAATACTTTCTGAAACCTCCATTTGCCAGTTTAACAGCTCTAAATTTTCTCCTATAATGCTTGATGAGGTTAGAGAACACCTGACAAGAGATCATAGACCATTCCTTCATCCAAAATCACTCCAGATCCTTCAGATTCCCAGCTCCATGTTGGTGCTTCTTCTCTTCAGTTCACCCCACTCATTTTCTACAGGGTTCAGGTCAGAGGACTGGAATGGCCATAGCAGAAGCTTGGTTTTGTGCTCAGTGACCCATTTTGTGAAGTTGGAGGTTTGTGCTTGATTATTGTACTGTTAAGATCCAAACATGGGTCTCCATTTAAAATTTCTAAGCTAGAGTCAGTCACGCATTGATTTTATCTGTTGGTATTTGATAGAATCCATGATGCCATGTGTCTAAACAAGATGTCCAGGACCTCCAGCAGAAATATAGACCCACAACATCAAAATACAGCAGTATATTTCATTGTACACATGGGGTACTTTTTTATCCCTGTGTTCACTAAACCCATCTTGAGTGTTTGCTGCTGAAAAGCTCATTTTTTAGTTTCATCTGACCATAGAAGCCAGTCACATTTGAAGTTGCATTTGGGCTTTGTTTTCCCTCCTATTTATATTTCTGTGAAACAGGAAGCCATGGCTGGATAATTTCATGTTCATAATCACCCTGGAGTGCTCAAAATTTGAATATAAATGGGAATATACTTCAGAGATATTTAACTCATAAGAATTTCTAGGGGTGCCAATAATTGTGTCCAACGTGTATTTGAGAAAAAAACATTTATTTCATAATGATATTTCCCCCCATTTTAAATTCTTATTATCTAATGAAAGGTTAGATTTTTGTGATTTTTTTTTTAAATAAAATATCAAAAGGATTAACAATGCAGATTAATATTCATAGCCTCCGTTGATCATATTTACCAAGGGTGCCAATATTTTTGGCCATGACTGTATGGGAGATTTTTTTTGTCCCACTTTATGTGTCTCTAATACCTGTGTACTTACATAGTAACTAGATGTGTACATAGTATGTAACCACAGTGTAAGTACACATTATTACATAGTATCTACAGCTCTAATGTTTGTGTAACTACACATATGTAACAACTCCCCGAATGGTGTGTGTAAGTACAAATGTGTAACAGAACATTGGTAACAACGCTTTTTGGTAATGAAAGTACAAATGTGTAACAGAACATTGGTAACAACACTTTTTGGTAATGAAAGTACAAATGTGTAACAGGACTAACAACACTTTTTGGTAAAGAAAGTGTTACACTTTATATTAAGTTGACAATTCCTATGGATTTACCATGCAATTACTCTGATGTTACACAGCAGCGGCCATTAAGTTAGGCTTTACATATAAATTGTGGTTGGTGTCCAGCATGTTATACTTTATATTAAGTGGACAGTTCCTGAGGAGTTACCATGTAAGTACACTGGTATTACAGTGGTGCTCAACTCCACCAACTCGAGATCCAACTCCTCCCACTTTACATATCCCTAAACCTACCTGTTTCCACCCCCTGGATCAAATTGTTCCATTTACTCTTATACATACTGTTGTTACAAAATGTAGTTATATAATTCCTGTTACACGAGTACTTAGTGAAGTGAAAAAAGTGTTGTTATCAATGTCCTGTTACACGTTTATACTTACACATACCATTTTGAGGGTTGTTACACGTGTGTAGTTACAGAAATATTACAGCTATAGATACTATGTGCCAATGTGTACTTACACTGTGGTTACATACTACATACACATCTAGTTACCTTATAAGTACACAGGTATTAGGGACACAATATAAAGTAGGACCAACATCAGCAGTTAAAATGATGCATGTTTGATATGGTGTTTAATATTTGTTTATTTAGACAAAATAGTATAGAATTATAATATTGGCAATTTATCAATTATTGGCCATAACATATTTTACACTATTGTTCAAAGTTTGGGGTTAGTAAGGATTGATTGATTGATTGATTGATTGATTGATTGATTGATTGATTGATTGATTGATTTGAGGAAATTAATGGTTTTATTTGGAAAGGACACATTGATCCATATACATTAAAGTTAAATAGCAACTTTTAACTTTAAGAAGAAGAAGAAGATGATAAGGAGGAGGAAGAGTAAGAAGGACAGGAAGAAGATGACGAAGAAGAAGAGTAGGAGGAAGAAGAAGAAGAAGAAGAAGAATACTGCATGAGCACCAAATCAGCATATTAAAATAAGTTCTGAAGGATCATGCGACATTGAAGACTGCAGTAATGATGGTGAAAATTTAGCTTTGCATCACAGAAATAAATTCCATTTTAATATATATTTAAATAGAAAACTTTTTTTTTTTTTATTATTGAAACAATATGTCAGAGTGTTACTGTTATATAGGCTACTGTTATATTCAAATAAATACAGGCTTGATGTGCATAAGAGTATGCTTATATCCCCCATTATTACATCTACAGTAGATTTTGTTTGCCATCATATAACATAAATCTAAAATGTATATTTAAAAACACTAATAATTCAATAACATGGTTAAATATAATCTTTAGCAAATCTCAAAAGGAATATCCATTTTCTTCATTATCATTTTGCTATGCCTAGATTCACTTGTAGCATATAAAATACTGATTTTAGTTCCCATGTATTATATTTAATTTATTTAGAGGAATAGTAAAGAAATGTAATACTGGCCCTTATTATTAACAAAAATAATGCTAATTATTTTTAAAAACGAATCAGTTATCCAGGATTTTAATATGATTCCTTATATTGAGTCCTTAAGTAGATAATACAGGTGTCATCTTTTATTAAAAATGAAAAATGGTGTTTTCATTTTTGGGTAAACTACTCTTTTAATGTGTCACTAGACATGTCATGTCATAAAATGCCCACTGTTTCTGTATCTGTTTTTTTTTTTTTTTTTTTTTTTTTGATAAAGATCATGTCAGTAGCACATTTGTGCTAAAATACCTGAAGCTTCCTAAAACATCTATAATCTCATCTCATCAAATCTTCTGTCCATTTTTAATACCTCCTATTCGAGCATCTGTCCTAACCTTGGCTAGTCAAACACAGATTTTGATCAAAACTGAGCTGGGATTTTTGGATTTGAGGAATCTTCTTTTTCATTAAAAAGGAGAGGAGATTCCTCCGAGATGTCATGTTTTGAGGTAAAGCCAGCTGTGTGGATATCTGTTGGGCCGGTCTGTACTGGCCGTTCCCACAAAGGAGTTGTTAGACTGAGAGCAGCTTTGATGGGCTACAGCGTGCCTTACTCAGAGCAGGCTGATTATTGGATTTCCTTCAGTGTGGTCTGTGAAAAACCCCCTGGGGCACGGTCACACAGAAAAACACCAGTGTTCACCCACTTTCTCCAGCTCTCCCTCTTTCTCCTTGCTTTCCTCGATGTCTATCCTGAAAACTAATCTATAGACTGCAACGGACCACAACACACCATGCTGTGAACAGTTTCCCCTCAAGAAATCTTTGACTTCTTTGATGCCAAGTCGCCTCCTGTCCTTTCCTCTTATGTCTGTTCATGCTGGCGGTGATTGTATCGCTGGAGGTCACCGGGTCACCATATTATTGGTCATAGTAGGTATTTCTGCAGCTAAATGAGACTTATTGTTGGTAAAAATAAGATGGTCATTCCATTTTTGACAAGAAAACTGTCTGAACAGTCCAGTGTTGGTATATATATATTGAAGCTGTATATAATGAACAAGATGAACAATTTTTAATCCATGAATCAAACCAGGGCATTGTTGCTTGTATCACCAGAATCACCAGTTCTCACAGAAAATTAATGAATTCATGGTTGCTTTATGCTGTGTTCCATTCTATACATCTGGATATCTCCAATCTCAATAAAGGTGTTCCTTTTCGTGATGCTAAAAATAAGACGTACAAGAAAACAAAATGGCAATACTACCATTACTGTAGCTTTGCAGGTGTTTGAATTCCAACACATATAAAATAAAAAAAATAAAAATGGCCAAAAATACTTTTGGTACAATATGTTTTAAATATATATTTACATAAATATATTTCACACTTCATATATCAAAAACATATTTAAGAAAATTCACATTTGTCACACTTGAAGAAAAACTCATGCTTTTCATCACATGCCCAGAGCATCAGCTGTTACATAAAACTACAACTTGGTTGTGAGTATTTTGCCTAATGACACTGAATAGCAGAGAATGAATGTGTACCGGAGTAAACAGGGTATTTCTGCTTTTCTATCAGCGCCACCTACTGTCAGAGAGTGAATCTGCATTTGGTCTGGTCTGAACAGATAAATCATAAAATGAAATTTTGTGAAATTCTCAGAATGGCATTTTATGAACATGCCATGCTAATGCATTTTTCAAAGTAGGAATTTGGACATTGTGACTTTTGGGGTTGATTGGAATGCAGTATAAGTGAAAGCATGGGCTATCACTGATAAATGATGAACTTCAGTCTTGTCTCATCAAGACACTGAATTTTCAACTGAATGGTAAAAACTCAGTGCAGTATTGAGGGTCAAAAAAGAAAGAAAATTGCAGAGCTTTTACAGTAATGGTTAGAGGCTAGAGTGATTAATTTCTAACTTCACTGCACTCCGCATATACAGCAGCTAATTCTCTTCTGGAGTGAAATGCAAATGAACATCTCAAAAGTGCATGCCTCATAAAAAGCTCACCAGTCTATTAGCGTTCAGAATCCAAGAATGAGGTCAAACAATAAAATGAACTCAACAGGGACTTCAGGTCTGACTGAGTGAAGCCTCCCTGTAATATAAACAGCATTTTTGCAGCATATTCAAAAGATAACTCCCACCGCCTGTGATGTGTAGCGCTCCAGGATACATGTGAAACATGGAAATTAGAGGTGGGATTGAGGGTATTCTGTCCTAAGTACTTCCCTTTTATGTCCAGCTTTCAGACATAACACCGCTGAGGATTCATTGACGTCATCTTAACATATCATTTCACATTGTGAGTTGCTGCGTAATGGGTCGTAAAGCATAATGGGTATGATTCTGGGCTGATGGCTAAAGGTTGTAAATTCTGATTTTTCTGCAGAAACATCACAGCTGTGCATTTGGCCGAGACACTTCAGTTAAGGTTACTCCGGTGCCTGAAATAAGTGTACTTTAAAGACGTGCTCACCAAGGTTGTGTTGTTGGTTTTTGTTTTTACAAAACCTCTGCAAGGTTTTTGTTTAAACATTTTATTTTTCCACTCATACTCATTCTGTTTGATCTGCCTGGAGGATTGCACATGTGCTGAGCCATACCGTCACTTTGATCATTGCTGTTGACTCAACTTCTGTTGTTATGTTGAGTCTAATATGTATATTATGTCTGGTATTCTTTTGTTTGGGTGGCTTGTTTTGTCCAGTTGGACTTTTATGTGTATGTGTTTTGTAAAATACCTTGACTTGGCTACAGAGCTTTACAAAGTAAACAGTTTGTGAGAGTAGCATTAGTAGTAGTAGCTTGTGTAAAATGACTGGCCATGTGACCTCAAAATGGCGGCACCCAAGGGTGAACCACCTCATGGTGAATAAAACCGTTTTTCTATAAGACTGATCTCATGTGAGTGCACCACATTTTAATGAAATTTCTCAAAACCACTTTTTTGTGTGTGTGTATTTTTAATTAGCACAAAATTACTGAGTGCACCTTAAGTTAAAAGCATTAGCTAAATTGCTAATTAGTAGATTACAGCAACTTCTTTTAATCCTGGAACGCAAAGCTAACTTCCCCTCTAGACTGCATATGTGATACAGGATACAATTAGATATGTATTCTTTATAACACGTTTTGTTTTGTGAACAACATGAAAATAAATTGCAGTGATAATATAGGTTATGTGCACTAGCAATAACCTTAGGTTATTCCAAGGGGACTTTCACTGTAATAACTATACGGTAAAAACAAAGTATCAGCTAAATTCCAGCTTGCTATTTACTTTCTTACTAAATGTAAACCTGAATATGATATTTGACATTGTCTATATGCAACTGTGGATAATGAACGAACGAACGAACGAACAAACTTGTATTGGTATTTGACTTTAAGGTACCGTTTGGATGCATAATCTTGTAAATATGTAGGACTCAAAAGACTATTCTCACCACCAATGCCACAAACAACCATTATGTCAATATCATGCTAAGGTAGTTCTGCTGTGTGTGACAGTGTGTACAGTAGCTGTCAGTAGGTCCTTGGATAAGACCCCGAGTCAAGTGAGCATGCTAGCGCGATAAGAGGGCTCTTTCAAGCAGAAAATTGTTATAGATAATGGGAGAAAAGATATGCAGCTCAAAAGGAGATTGAAAACCCACTCAGTCCCATCCTGATGTCGAACATATGTTTTACATACGTAATGAAGTCATTTCCAAGAAGATACGATGGTTGTTGCATAGACTAAATCAACAATGACATGCTAAACAGCAGGTGAAGTCTGTGCAAATTAACAGTTATCAGGGCAAGCTGAGAAGCACTAGCTGAAATACAACGGATTAGTGTGCTTTAATACTTCCATCATCACAGTGCCAATGAAATCTCACTTACATTTGCAACATAGGCTCACTGGAAATATGTGCCTCTACATATATTTCTGCGAAACTCAAAAAACTTACCTATACACACAAATTGCTGCAGTTTCCAGTTGAAATGAACACTAGAGGCAGTAGAACGCTGGCAATTTTTATTCCTTTTCACACAAAATATGATTTGCAGGTCCAGAGTTTCGATTAATAAAGACTAATTTTTGCATATTACTTGAGGAATATTATGTTATGAATTCAAAACAATTTTAAGATGGTGAGAGATTTCAAAACTGATACTTTTGAGCGTGTTGTCACATATCCAGCTTCGTATGCATGAGTTTTCTAATTTAGTAGGTTTGCTCGGTAGCTCACACGATGCGGCGTTGCACTCTGGTACAAACCCTGTGAAAACGTGGTTCGACAAAACAGCTCAAATCCGCGTAAGGAAGTTAAAATAGCACGGCTGTATCAACAAATGTGTTTTTATATCAGTTTTGTATTTGTTAACACTATCAGGTAGGTTTAGGGTTGGGTCTGGTGTAGGGGATATTTCCAACATGATAGAGCATAAAGCTATTTCTCCATGAAGCTAGCCTGGATGAGAGAAGGGAGAGCAGCGATCCCTCAGCAAAAACTGCTGATAATACTGAGGGATGTTATATATGGATGCTTAGACAGGTGTTGTATTCCTATAGGTAGATGGGCATCAGCTGAGAGTCAGCTGATGCGAGCTTGACTAACGTGACCTGCCAGAACTACGCTACGCTTGATTATGACCACTATATATAATATTTAGTGAATAGTATTACTTTTATGACATAATTGTATGCGATTTGTATTACATATTTTATGATTACATTAAAAAAATGAACCCTTATTTTTTATATAATATATAAGGTGTTTTGTTGTTGTTGTTTTTGTTTGTTTGTTTGTTTTGTTATGTTTTTAGGAACACTCTTCCAGATCATCTGACCCAATTTCGCTTCTTTGACCGTGCAACAAAGCTAGACTTCCCTGATTATTCGTAACAATGCTGAGCAGTGTTGGAATGTTTACATGGTAGACAGTTTCACGGATTCTAATAGGACAGTCTAGTTAGTTGTGTCACACCACATGTTTCCAGGTCTCAGACATCCATGCCAACACCATAATCCTTGGATGAGCCCTTCATCTATACTCAGCCCAAAATTATTCTATCTAAAAAGCACACCTTTCACCTCATTTATTATGTGAGTAAATGTAGTTACGGTAATAACAGTTTTGGAGCCGGCAGTTTTGAACTTAGCACTGACAGCCAGATAATTGAATACAGCTTGAAATGTGGTACTTCAGATGTAATTATGGAGCCGGTTTCTCTCTTCCTCTCTCACTACGACACTCTAGGCTATGACAGGAAACCCATTAATGGGTTGAAAGAACTGCAAACGCTATTACTCCCTTTGCAGTGTTTCAAACCAACTCGACAGAAGCTGAATAGACACTGTTTGTTCTTCTTTGATAAACTGGAGCGTTCTGAAAGTTAGTGAGTTCTGCAAAGGAGACCACGCTCCATTTTACTGTGAATGTGAATTAAGCCTTATCACAGTCTAAAGGGGATGGAGTGAATAAATGAATAAGGGATAGGAACTGAGAGAAAAAGCGATCATTTCTAGTTTGGTTAACCACTGGCTTACAAATGCAGAGTGACATCAAAATGTCGTTAGTGCAGTATATTGCTGTGAAACCACATGGCACTTCACTTGGGAAAGAAAGGGAGAAGTTTTGGCAAAGGCAAAGCAGTACATTCAAAAAACATAAAACTCTAAGAATGGCACAGGCTGATGGAGTGTGAAAATATATAATGCTTACTGAATGTTTAGAGGTTTTTTCTCCTCAGGGAGAGCAATTAATGACAGCAGTCTGCTGCCTCGCTGTTAATCCTGTCAGTTTGGCCCGAGAGGGGATGGAAAGATGCCTCCGTGATGAGAGATCAGCGCTGGTTACGGTGGCATAGGCTGAGGTGAAGCATGGGTATCACACAGCCGCTAATTGCCCTGTAGAACCATGCTGTTATGCATCTATAAGACTTCTTGCACTGAAAAAAGAAATGAAAACAGTGAAAAATAAACAATTTTGTCTTGCTTTGTTAATTTTTAATGCTTTTGTTAACACTTAAAAATATATGAAGAGTTTATTGGCAAAAACAGATAACTCCGTTATTTTTAATTTTCAAAAATCATGTTTTATTTTTCCTTTAAAGCAACGGTACGCTGTGTAATGTATTTTTGTGACACTGAAGCCCCACACAGGTAAGTGAGTGGAATTTACTGTCTGCTTTAAAGCCAGTTTGCGGAATTATGTACCCACTCACTAAACTTATGGTGTGTGCACACCAAAAGCTAAATTAATTATTAGCATGAGTATATTACACACAAAGTCAAGAAAAAGACGTGAACAGACGTGAATGTGCACCAGGCGATGCGAATGACGCAAATTGGGTAACTTGTTTGCTGCAAATGCAACTGCTGTTATTCTATTCACCTCAGTCAAATCTTCGGCGCAAGTAAAAAAAAAAAAAAAAAATCAACTTGAGTGGAAAATTCACATGACATGTTGTTGCACAAGCCAATCAGTGAAGAGCTTATGACGCGTCTGGTTTGACACATCAGTTGTATCAGAAAATCTTTTTCTTTTTCTTTTTTTATTCGCTAGAGTGATGTGAAAAAAAAAAATCCTGCGAGTAACGCGATGGAAATATTCACTTTGCTTTTAGTGTGAACACACCATTAAATAATCCAAGAACATTATTAGAACGCCTTATTAGAAGTCAGTGTGTACCAAAAGAATGATTTTGAAACTGATATTTAAAGGGGACCTATTATGACCCTTTTTACAAGATGTAAAATAAGTCGCTGATGTTCCCAGAGCGTATATGTGAAGTTTTAGCTCAAAATACCCTACAGATAAATTTTTCTAGCTTGTTAAAATTGCCACTTTTAGGGTATGAGCCAAAACGCGCTGCATTTGAGTATGTTGCTTTAAATGCAAAAAATCTGTTGCTCCTGGAGAAGAGGGCGGAGATTCGTGAGCTCAAGCTCCAGCATTAGCAGTGCTAGCCTTTGCAAATAAACATTCCACTATTAGTACAAGCCTGTTATCTTTACAGAAAACATAAAACTCTGTTTCAAAGTCAGTCACCTGATTATACTGTGCATAATAAATTCACATTTATGAATTACACAGACGGGGAGCACGGCGGGATAAAAACAACAACATAGCTGGTCTCATGCTATCACAAACTTTATGTCCCACCTCTGATTATGAGCTCGACAACTCACATTGCTTTCGTATGCAACTTTTAACTACCACATTCCTATTTAAGATCATTCTGGTAGCACTTGAAGGCAGCATCATTGAAAACAGGCAGAGACAATTAATGATAGCTTTAGCAATTAGCCTTACAGAGTGCCAATAAGCTCTTTCAGAAAGGCAATTTGGAAAACAAACACATTATACTTACTTTGTCTGGAGCTGATGTTTGCACGTGTTGGTACTGATTCCTAAACATTTAGGGGACGTTACCAATTTGGTAACACTTTGTTTTGATAGTCCACTTTAGACATTCTACTAACAGTAAGTAACTTTGCAACTACATGTCAACTATCAGTCGTTAGAGTATTAGTAGACTGTCTGCTTAATACCATCTAACACTTTATTTTGATGGGTCCACAACATACAACATACTGACTATGAGAAACTTTGCAAGTATATGTCAACTTATTCTACTAACCCTAAAACTACCCTAACAGTCTACTCTGAGAATTAGTAGACATGTAGTTGCAAATTAATGAGAATTAGTTGACATGTAGTTGACATTTAGTTACAAAGTTACTTATAGTTAGTAGAATGTCTAAAGTGGACTATCAAAATAAAGTGTAACCCTGAATTTTTCTGGGATATTTCCTTCGAAAATGAAATTTAACCACATTGTCCTTGGCTCAGATGGAAGGAGATCATGGTGACCCCTGTTCATTAGTGTATCCCAAAACAGAATGCTTGTTATGCCTCTTTGGTGCTGACACTGTATACATCTCCAGTAATAGAGGGCTGCAGCTTCTCACTCAGGGCTGTGTTTATGCTAATAGGGCAGAGAGCATCACTAACAGGCGAGACTTTTTCCCCTCAGTGACATGAACAGAGGGAGAATCTGAAATAGCTTGTTTGGAGAGACTGTTCATGATTTATTGTTTTATAAAAAAATAAAAAATAAATAAAAATAAATGAGTTGGTGGATTTTTAATATTATAGGCTGGTTGTTTTCACACACTGTGGCCAAACACCTTATAAAAGTGATTTTTGCATAATATGTGCCCTTTAAGTTTTAAGGGAGAACATTTGCTTTTTAAAGTTAAAGTTGCTTTAAATTTGTCAGTTTATTAAACAATTCTATTTCAAGATCAAGTTCTAGATTAAGTCATCATGCTAGAATTCTTAATAAAGTAAGAGTAATATATTACAGGAATAAATTACATTTTGAGTGCAAAACATGAAATTTACAAATAAAAGTTGCTTTTGTAATGTTTTGGTTGGTTTTCTGTTTACATTTCCAAAGACATTTAGGTTTACACGACAACTATAAAACAGTAAAGTTTTTCCTTTGTGTTTTTGAAAAGTTTTGCGTATGGACAACAACGTTGTCAAAACTATTCCTGTTTACACTGATCCTATTTTTATAAAAGGACTAAAAGGCTCTATGCATACTAGGACAGTAGTTGACAATGAAACTGTAAATGAACTCACTCGTGCCTAAAGACTGAACACATAATGCCGAAACACATGATGTCACCGTTTTTGCACTTTGAAACCCGTTTTCAAAAAAGGCCCCGAAAATACCATTATCATGTAAATAAACGGCCAAAATGCATCAAAAGTTTTCTGTTTTTAGTTGAAAACGGTATTGTGTAAGTGCCTTCTTAGTTTGTAAGTTTCTGTTTCTTGTTGTCCCCATGTCTAGTTTTGTTGTTGTTGTTGTTTTTCCCCATGGTCACCAATCATGATCACCTGTGTGTTTTTCAGTTTCACATTATCCTGTTTGGTTCAGTTCAAGGTCCTTTACTGTTTGCTAATATTTGTAAAGCTGGTACGTTCTCTCATGTGCTTTAGTTTGAATAATTGTTAGATCACCTTCTTATTTTTGTTTATAAATAAAGTTAAACAGCTTCTATTAAGATCCACCTCTCCTTCTCATCTTCCTTCGCCGAAAAAAAAAAAAAAATCTTTCAATTACACATCAATGTGTAATGTAAGTAAATCATATAATTTCTTTGTATGCTCCTTGTTATGCTTATTATCTGCTTGTCTCCAGATAATTTGCATTCGGAGACAGCTCATATTCTTCACATCTCTTTCAATGCATCTGTGGCAGAGGGACACAAGCACTGTTGTTCCAGGGACAAATACTTCAATAACAGCGAAACTGGCATCTTCTCCTGAGTCATCACCTACTTCTAGTGATAAACAGCGGCCGCTAGTAATTACGCCGGTATTCATGTTGATGACGCACGTGGACTGTGATTCAGACCCAAACGTATATCGAAGAGGGAACAGGGTGGAGAGGAACAAGGTTCAAACCAAGTGTCAACACATTTTACCTAGAGTAAAAATTATAGCAGTCCAATGGAAAACATAACCTTATGCTGTTACAACTTTTATATTAAAAGTCTGCGGTGAGAGAGAGTCATGGATATGCTGTAATTATCAAAAAACAATGCAAAGAATTTTTATACCCACAGTCTCCGGTGAATATACTGCTTAAGGGAGGCATCTACTTTACCAGTAAAATAACCTTTCCTCTTGTTAATTGGTTTTAGGAGAACTCTCCGTTAAATTATTTTGCCAGTTTTGTGGAAAGGATTTGGGGACACATGACAGAAACTATCACAAACACAGATAACAAGTTGGCAAAGAATTAATGAAAGTGTCTTATTTAATTTACAAAACCTTTCAGGAAAGGATATTGACCTTTATAAATAATTGCATAGTCACTCATTTTTAGGTCTGTGGATACAAAATAAGATAATCCACAAGCAGTTAGTCATAAAGGAGACTAGGAAGCGTTGTAACACATTTTGATTATTATAATTTTTAATTTTAATTTTTCCCTGCACTGTCTCTCATTTTTTTATATGATGTTACCATTTTTTGTAAGCTAGCTATATATAGAAATATATAATTATAAAGAAACCCACAATCAGTCAGTCATAAAGGAGGTGGGAAAGTGTTGCGATACAATTGATTTGATTTGATTTAAAATTATTATTATTGTTATTATATACAGTATATTTACATTTGACCTATTTACTTTTACTGCCGTTTCATTATGAACATAGGCCTGTCACTCATTTTGTGGTGCTAGCCACGGGTTGCGAATTACTGCTGTATTAAACATGCAGATATCTGGTTGTAACAGTTATTTATCACCACATTCAGTATTCATTTGCTGTCATCGTTTCTGAAATGAGAGGAGGTTTGTAATGGCAGATTTTAGTGAAATGACTGTTTTAGTGCTGTCTCCTTTCTGTGCTGTCACTGTGAGCAATGTCGGCCTCTTTCAGAGTGACCTTGCCGTAAAGCCAGACTATTTCTCAAATTCTTGAGAGACTCCAACAGTCTTTCATATAGGGACGAGTGAAGTTCCCAATGTCAGAAAGGTTATATTAGATACACACCGCAGAGACCTGGATGCATTGTCTTGGTCCCGGTCCATCTACCATTACAGATTTACAGATCTTACACTCTGGAGTCCAATAGTGAAAAAGAAGGGTAATTTAAAAACTTCTAAACCCAGCATGCTTAATGGGCCAGACTTTGTAAATTCTTCACGCTGTGTTACTTTTAATGACCAGCAAGGTTAATCACTATCTTATAGCTCAGCCTGTTCTGGAAGAAAATAAAAGCAAACTGTTTAGAAGTGAAATCCAGACAGGCGGAGGTGAGCATTTCTTTAAGAGCGTGATTTATAGTTTCCTCGTTTTGGACATGCGGCTGCACCTTTTCCTGTGTTGTGATGGTTAATTGAACTGAAATAGCTAATTGATGGCAGATTATAGGACTCTTGCTTCAGAGAGCATTACTCTCAAACATCTCGCATGGTGGAGAGGATTTCAAGTGTCATTAAATTTATAAAGTTGATTAGGGAGAGCTAATTACACGCAATAAACTTTTGTGCTTGGCAATCTCTGCCTTCTAACATCTGCTGACTGTAAGATATAAAAAATATAATTTATAATGGGGGGGAAAGTATTTGGAATTTTTCATGTTTGAATCTCACAAAAACATGTCCAAGGCTCATTTCACCCCAAAACCAGAAGAAAAACAAAAAAAGAAATTATATTTTGCAAAAAGAAAATTAACCCTATTTTAGGACCATTAAGATTTTTGCATTGACATTATTTTCGGATAATTAAGCACATTTTCAAAAAAAATTCTCATTATTGTAATGAGTTCATTTTATAGTTGAGTTTTTTGTAATTCCTATTATTCCCAGTAGTGATTGCTATGTTTGGATGTTTTAGGTAGTATGTATGTATGGATGTATGGATGTTCATTCATTCATTCATACAATATAATTACATATAATATACTGTATTGACTGAGTAATGCCATGTCAAACTTTAATATTATATTATATTATTCAACTATTTTATGTCTCAAACTTTTAAGACTATTCCAATATTTGTGTATACAATGAGTATATGAGGTCAATGGATTAAAATCAGTTGGTATAATTATTGCCCATGTAATAACCATTGCTGTTCCAAAATTCTGGAAAAAGTCTATATTTTTACAGATTTTTTTTTTTTTTTTTTTTTTTTTTTTTGGAAGTTGTGATTACTGAAGTGTTCTGTTCTCACCGTGCCTTGGTGAAACAGTAGATTGAGCTGGCTGAAGCTGCCTGACCAAAATGGGATTTGAAGTGATCGTCACGCCACAACTGTTGTGGGTGAGATAATAGGAAATGGATTTTTAGGGAGTGGAAATCTCTGGTGTTTCATGTTCATGTTGTTTTTGGGTATTATGGATTACAGCATACCTAAAAATATGACCTCAAAAGGTTGAAAAGGTAAAACTTTTTTTGTTCCGTATATTTAACAACAACTGATTTAATATCGTCCCAGAAAACTAGAAATATAGTACATAAGTCATACGGACAAGCATAAAAACTTCAAGATGAAATCACTGTCATCATATACTACAATTGTGAATTGCAATGTCCCTTTAAAAATGTATTCAAGATGCTGAAAAGAATGAGCGACAGTTGTCATCCCGATACCCAAACCCATGAGCTATGGACATGCAGAAACCTGATATATTACTCTATTATAGTTCTGGAAAATGATATACTACTTGTGTGGGATCTGGCCTTTTGGAGATGCTGCTTTAATCATGGGGTTCTATGAGTTTCTCCTGAGCCCTTCCATATAACATCTTCCATCAAACCCTTTTCCCTTTCTTTACACACTAATTCACTGAAGGGTATTATTTACTCTGCTTTATTTATGCCCTTTACCAATAAAAAAAACACTGTACTTTCACAAGCAAACCCACAGCATGTTACTCGCAGAAAATACCCACACAATCAGTTTAACTATATGTTAAGACACACAGGCTCACTCAATCTAGTCCAGCTTCCATCCTGCAACCTGTTTGCTTCTCACTACGTGACGAGCGATGTGACTGATGCAAGAATAGCGTGCAAACGGTTGCAACGAGCGCGACAAACAGAGCTGAGATCTGCCCTGTAGTTCATTTTAATGGGATTATGAGCGTGTCTCCGTCACCATAAACAATCTCTATCATCCAGAGCTGAACTGCAACCCAAATCCTCTTACTCTACAAAGACTATTCCAGAGAACACCAGTTCTGCTGATTTGTGTGATTAAGCTTCTCATTTTAATCCCAGGGTACAAATGAGGCTGATGCGAAGTACACATCACAATACAGTGAGAAAAAAATATAAAACATTCACTTTGAATTGTTTCAAAAGCATACAGAACAGCCTTGACAATTTTATCAAAAGAGAAAAGAAGAGCAGCATTGTGTGGTCTGATTCTGAACTTTGGATCAGATGCATTCATTGCGTAGATGATAATCTTATGCAAGATGCAAAACAAGCTTATTAGTGGGGCTATATTTATGTTATATTTTTCCTGACGGTTATTCAACTGAACAAGTTGTGTATATGCTTTTAGAATCAGAACTAGTGCTACCTGATAAAATTAATTGCATTATGAGTTATACATTTCAATAATTTATAAAAAAAAAAAAAAATCAAGCACTTTACATGCGATTTATATAAATAAAATAAGTAATACCTTAAAGTATGATAAAATATTAAAATGTACTAAATTAAAATGTTCTTTAAAATAAAACTATCCATCCATTCATCCATCCCCATGCAGAACAGGGGGATTTGATTTAGTTAGTTAGTTAGTGGTTCTGTCAAAATTATTGTTGAAATTAACAGATATCTGTCTAATGTATACAGGTTAGGTAGACAAAAACAACAACAACAACAACAACAACATGTAGGAATCCACTGTTGAAAGAGTTTAGCCTTTTAATTATACTCCATGAAGTCTATTTAGAGATATGTAATTTTAGCATGACATGCAAATAAGCACTCAGTGCCAGTTACGGTGATTTGTGTCATAGTATTTCACTTCACATCAGCACGGCCATAAAACACCCAGGTGCAGTGCTCCATTGCTCTGAAGTCATTATATATTATCACTGTTTAGTGAAACTTTATTATTTTGCCACATCATTCACAATCTGTTGATAACATGCAGTTCATTTACTCTGTTCTCGCTCAAAAAAACTACACAACATTCAAAAATAAACTAGACTTTTACATTTTCCAAAGAAACTTGCCTCCAAAATTGTAAGGTGGTTGCCTAGGTGTACTGAATAGTTGTTAGGTAGTTTATTTACTTTTATTTATTTATTTACTTATTTATTTATTTATGAATGAGGAACAAATTGTGCTCTGATGTGTAACAGTTTGCTCAAATCAAAATATGAGCAATACTTGACCTGGCAGGCCCTGCTAAAGATGGTGGTATTTTTAGTACTTGATAAATGTATTTTATTGGTTGCATGGAGAGAAAAAACAAAAAATGTTTTGAAGATAATCATTAAATGAATAGTTCACCCAAAAAAATAAAAATGTACTTGCCCTCATGCCATCTAAGATGTAGATGTTTGTTTTATCATTAGAACAGATTTTTAGCATTACGTCGCTTGTTCACCAGTGGATCCTTTGAAGTGAATGGGTGCCATCAGAATGAGTCCAAACAGCTGATCACAATAATTCACAAGTGATCCACACAATTCCAGTCCATTAATTAACCTCTTACTAAGTGAAAAGCTGTGTGCTTGTAAGAAAAAGAAAAAAAAAAACATCATTGAGGTGATTTAACTTAAAAATTTCGATTTATATCTGTACAAAATCTAAGATCATATAAGAAAAAAATATGAATTAGAGTATGCATTATTTTTCCAATTATTAAATGACCTAGAGTCAATTATTCCACTTATACTATGGTTACCACACCTCAAGACAGAGTATGCATTTGAGGATATTTGTTCCAAAACATTCAGTTTTTTATTTATTTTTTAAATTTCCTTAATAGCCCCCATAGTATAATATGTAATAGCTTCCTTGACTTAAAAACAAAAAAGAGCCATAATAAAGGACTCATTTCAGCAATGAAAGAATCAATGGTTTGAATAAAAAAATAAAAATAAATAAATAATGATTGATTAGTTTCTTACAAACAAGCAGCTTTTTACTTCACGAGGCATTGATTGATGGACTGGAGTCATGTGGATTACTTGTGGATTATTTTGGTGTTTTTATCAGCTGTTTGGACTCTCATTCTGACGGCACCCATTCACTGAAGAGTTTCCATTGGTGAGCAATTAATGTACTGTAATGTTAGATTTCTCCAAATCTGTTCAGATGAAGGAACAACCTACATCTTGGCTGGCCTGAGGGTGAGTAAACTTTCTGCAGATACTCATTTTTGGGTGAACTATTCCTCGACAACCACAGTCTCAAGATTATTATGCTATTTAAAACATTAAAGGCCAGCATTTACACCCTGGTGGGACTCAGGGCATAAAATCCCTCCCGAATCTGTGATAAATGGCTTACCTATGAGTTTCCTGAAGTCTTTTCCAATTACAGTTCAGCGGTCCTGCGTAAATACAGAGTTCTCCTGAAGCCCCAAGTAATGCCAGACCTTCACTTACTGCAGTGCTTTACAGGGCTTGCAAACTTGTAGAAATCAAGTGCTCTAAAGAGCATCTGTTTTTAGGTTCTGTGCTGTAAGCTATAAATCACAAGCTGGGCTCGGTGATTACACTAGCTCATCATCACAGGACACTCCAGCAGCCCGTTGGGCATTGCAGAAATGGCGAAAGTATAAATAAACATTGCTGTGTTGTTAATGAAAGGAACATTCAGCTCGTGTAAACATCTCCTGGGCCACCTTTACCTGTGTGCTTGCATCATAGTCATTTCAGCATTTGATACAGTTGCACAACATTAAAATCAAACCATTTCCCCATGAGCTTCCTGATGATTTGCTACTTAAATGCATCAGCTGTGTGTGCCATGCATACTTGAAATGTCAGTAAACAGAGGAAATAGTCAATCTGAAATCTATTAAATCCAAACTTGGAGTGCTTAAAGGAATACTTCACATAAAAATGAAAATCATGTCACAATTCATTCATATTGTTCCAATCCTGTAAGGTTTTGTGCAACTCAAAAGTAGACGTTTAGCTGTTGTGAAGGCAGCATTATTTCTTTTTAAATTAACAAAAAAGAAAAAAGAAAAAAAAGAAAAAAAATGCCGGAAACAAATTTTCATGCTGTTCAGTTCTATTAACTTTGGACTTGAAGAGCCGAGCTCCAAAAAAGAGTTTCCTGCATTAAGGTGGTCTGCGAAATTTGGCAAAATCCAATCATTTCAATTTGAATTGAATCTGACCAAAACCATAGTACTATAACATGGTCACATCTTTGTCATTTGAACCATGTTGGTTCAATGATTAATAATGTTAATAACATGTACATTAATAACGTGACACACTGGTGGTGGAGTAACGACGTCTGATTGACTGATTCTAGTGACTTAATGTTAGATTATTCTACATTTTTGTGAAATTTTGAAATTTTTGTCACACTGCCAACATATATTTATGCTCAAACAACATGTAAAAGTGAATTTTGCATAATAGGTGCCCTAGCTTGTAAAATCTAAATCAGTGTAATTATTGCTTGTTAATATCACAGTGTGTAATAAAACCATATTATGAGTTTTGTAGCATTTTAAAATGTAGCATTTAGTAAAAATAACTGAATAAAACAAAGCTACCACATTTTTTTATTCTTTATTGTTTTACATTTGTTATTAAAGTGATTATGACAGAGCTGGATTTTGTATTGGTTTCCTGCTTTTTTCTCCCCTCAAGTTGAAAAGAATCATTAATTGGAACTGTTAAGGAACTTAAATGGTTAAAATTCCTTACAATTCCTGGGGTCATAGACTGCTATAGTCTCAATTTACTTTAAATGTTTGGAAAACAGCAGCTTGGACATTCTGCTAAATATCTCCCTTTTTTGTTCCACAAAACTCAATACAGTTTTACAACAACACAAGGGTGAGTAACTGCTGACAGAATTTTTATTTTTGAGTAAACTAGTTTGTTCGAAACCAACTGTATTTTCTGACACAGCGCTGATATGGCTGGACTTAGTGACTTTCTCCCCAGGGCTTCCGTTTTCTGCTCTGTTTGGTGGGCTTGCAGTAAATAGCTGAAGAGTTGATTTTTACACTTCATGAATAATATCACCCACATCTAGAAGATGAAAGCCGAAGTGTTAGCAAGCCCGCACCCAGGCTGAGGAACGTGGGTAGTGAAGGTGATATATTGTTTCATTAGAAGCTTAGAAAATGCATGGCAGAATTCTCCGGAAAGGCTAGATACATGCAACTCATTCAAATGCATTATCTAACAATTTAGATGAGACCCAACTCTGCCTGTCTCTTTCTCCTTATCTTCACATTATATGTGTTTATCATTTGCATCTTCCCCTTCTACTACTCCAGGCGATACCTTAGCTAGTAAGCCGAGAGTGAACTGGATTGGCTGACAACTGAGCTGAGCTGAATTCTTTTTAAGGACAAATGACAGCGGAGGTGTTGCGGGTTACACTAGCTCTAGGCTACCAGGTGAAATTATTCACAGGACAGGGCAGCTACATTAATCATTGCATCATCTCGCACAGAGGAAACATTTGTTATTCTGAGGTTACCGTACTGGAAAGCATCGTAACTGTACCTGCCAATAAAACGGCCGATGTATGGCAAATTGATCGTTTGTTTTCTCGTACGAGGGAGTCACACATACAGCGAGGGAGGCATCGGTCAAAGTCCGTGAGGGAGTTGGTGCTGTGCATTGAGTTTCCTGATTTCTCTGCCAATGTCAAAGCCGTGCAGAGGCATAACAAGCCAGGCAGTTGGGAATAAACAAAGCCGAGTGGGCTGAGGGGAAACACTGGCCCACGATGCGCTCCTGCTGCCAGTCTGTATTTATAGGCCCGCGCATCATCAGCTCTGCTGTTACACAACCAACTGTTCACGCTAGATGTTTTTTTCCTCTTTCTTTCCTTTGTCTTCTCAAGGACTCCAATTAAAGATGAGAGAATGTACAGTACGTACTGGTGTCCTAGAAAATGCCTGATTAAATATTCAGACCCGTAAACAGTTCTCTCATTTTACAGAGTCGCACACTGTACGTTCAAGTTGTTCTAATCTCAAAACACTGAAACTCAAATTAATGAGATATTGCTATGACCAAAAAAAAAAAAAAAAATTGTAGAGCCACTTTTTGCAGCTTTTGGATTATATTACGTGAGTATAACGGCTTTATATCCTTTCAGATGTGACCCATATTTGTAATTGTCATATCATTACCAAAGCTCCAGGTTGTTCAGAATAGTCAAATGATGATAAAAGTAATGTTTCAAGAGTGCACAGATTTTAAATTGGGATCTGTGTTTAAATCACTATTGCATAAATTTAGGCTTTTGTTTTTAGCATTAACATTTAATCTCTTAACATTTAACAATTTTGTTTTGTGTGATTGATGCCTGAGAAACATTTGTCATTTGAGTACTACCACTAAATGTTTTGGAGTTATTCATTTTATTCAGTAGTGATGCATTAAATTGATCAGAAGAGACATTGTTGCAAAAAACAGGATGGATGGATGGATGGATGGACAAATATGCATAAATAGTGTTCTTTTGAACCTTCTATTCATTACTTGTAATTACTTCCATCCATAAATGAATGAATGAATGGATGGATGAATCATCTGACTGCAGACTGTTCATGAAGGCTGGAATAATGGCTGCTGAAAATTCAGTGTCACTGTCACAGGAATTCCATTTTAAAGCATATTAAAGGGGTCATCAGATGCCCATTTTTCACAAGTTGATATGATTCTTTAGGGTGTTAACTCTCCACACTCCACTTTTTTTTGAAAATAGGCTTATTTCCCAACTCCCTAAGAGTTAAACAGTTGAGTTTTACCGTTTTCGAATCCATTCAGCCGATCTCCGGGCCTGGCGGTAGCACTTTTAGCGTAGCTTAGCATAGATCTTTGAATCTGATTAGACCGTTAGCATCGAGCTCAAAAATGACCAAAGAGTTTAAATATTTTTCCTATTTAAACTTGACTCTTCTGTAGTTACATCGTGTACTAAGACTGACGAAAAATGAAAAGTTTTAAAACCAAACACCAATGACTTGTACATATGGGTACAGTCATTTTAGACACTTCCAAAACTGTTGCAACAGAGATGAAAATACAATTTTTTTCTGAAATTATGTTTCCATCGTTGTTGCCACAGATTTGGAAGTGCATTTTTCTGTTCTAAAGAAGGGGGTGTCCCAATACTTTTGTCTATTTAGTGTATGTACAAGTCATTGGTGTTTGGTGATGAGTTTTTGGCTCAAGGTCTGCATTACAGTCATACCAGAGGTGTTAAACTGGGATTAGGACTTGGTTTTATGCAGACCAGGCAAGTTCTTCCACACTGACTGAATCAATAATTTTCTTTTTGAACCTTGCCTTATACACAGAGGCATTGTCATGTTAGAATAAAAAAGGATCCTGTCCAAACTGTTGCTATAATATTAGAAGCACACAATTTCCTAGAATATCATTATATGCTTTAACATTAAGATTTGTACTCATAG